>CAUYQG010105061.1:0-12740 GCA_963574415.1 Tarsius wallacei | reverse complement strand
CGCCTCAGCCTTCCAAGTAGCTGGAACTACAGGCGCGTGCTACCACGCCCGGCTAATTTTTTGATTTCTTGTAGAGATGAGGTCTCACTTGCCCAGGCAGGTCTTGAACCCGTGGGCTCAGGCAATTCACTCACCTCAGCCACCCAAAGCGCGGGATTACAGGCTGAGCCACCGAGCCCAGCTAGGTCTATCTTACTATACAAGTATAATTAGTACTTTGCAAATAATTAGTTGCATTATTCATATACCAGAAATATGCCAAATGCAAAAAAACTCTGTAGTGCATTCATAATTTTTGTCATTTCTGTACACATTTCTATTATGATTCCATATTCATATTCTCTTAAAATTTGGATTAAAATACATTTCAGAAAATCTTTAAATAAAAAGATTTTCTAAATGCAAATGTAAAAAAGTTTTAAATGTAAATTATTTGGAATAAACTTTATTTTTGTTAGACTTGATGAATATATGCTTTCAGTAGTGAGAATGTTTTTAGAATTCATAGAAAATCTCCAGCGTCCTCAACCAGTGCTGACCTTTGAGTGTGCAAAGTCCTCAGCAAATATTTTGTGGGAAAAAGACTTCTCTATATAAACAATTTGATTAAAAATTGTATTAAAAAATTTATGACATATAAGATTCAGTAATATATAATGATGTAAAAAATATATAATGATGCCGAGTGTGGTGTGGTGCAAGACTTGTAGATTCTTTGATTCGTTTCTAGAATGAATTCTGAAACAGCCAGCAAAATTTTCAAGCAAAGTTTATTTCAAAAATAAATCAGAGAGACAGAGGGGGAGATTCATTTACCCATGGTAGGGGAGGGGTCCAGAGGTAAGAAAACATGGCGGCCATAGCTCAAAAAGCCCTATAAAGACAACAGAGTTTAACAAAGCAATGGAGGCTGCTGTCTGAAGTTGAGTGCCTTTTAAACCTTCCCTTTGATGAAGGCAGGTCATTATGGTGATTGGGCGGCGGTCTTTTCCAGGTCACCAACGGGTGATGGAAGGCATGTAGATGGGTGGGTTAATCACATGACTGCTGCCATGGTGATGGGGTCTGTGTCATTAAGGTTGGTCATGAAGGGCTGATTTGGTTAACTTGTTAACAAAACAAGCTGAGGAGTGGGTAGGGTTGAGCATTTTACCTTCAGCAAGCAACCTGAAGGATTTTTAGTGATTATGAGCTGAAAGATTGGGCTGTCCTATTCTTATATCTGATGGGATTTTTTTTTGATTCGCCGAGGGGGTGGGATAGGCTGCCAGCTTGGCCTGCAGTAAAACGTAATTTTAAAAATTCTAAATGCTTCCTAAAGCCTACCTATGGGAAATTTATTTCTCCATGTCTAACTTGTTCTAGCTACCCTGCCTCAAGAAGAGAGACCTAATTGTTTGTTTTCTAAAAAATTCACATACAGATTCTTTTTATAGTGTCTAGGGATGCCTTCTTCCTGTTCCCATTCAGGGAAAACTTTTCCTTATCTATTTCAAATGCATCATTCTTGGCTAATTTTATATATTTTGCCATGAACAAAAGGTAATAATATTGTCATAGCTGAGAATACATGGCTCTTTGGAACCTGTTTGTGTCGAACAACACAAATTGTGTTGTCTGTGCAGTTCCCTAATACCATTTATTAAATGCTGGGTACATCATTATTTGAGACAGTGCACCAAACTCATGAAGGCTATGAATACTGACCTTCAGTGACTCTTCAAAGGCCGAAACTGTGCTTTGATTATAATGATAAAAAATGCAAATCTTAATCAGAGTATGGAGAAAAATGTGAATAAAAATTAATCTTTGAGCTTGGAAGTAAGAAAGAACTCAAGGAGGGAAAGTTGCTTTTGTCTTTAAGCCATAAATTAATCACAACAAATAACACTTAACACTTAAGACAAAATGTTAGTAATTAACTACTGGACAGTTTTAGAAATTGAGTTTCTCATTCAAATTCTTCATCCTCCTATTCACATATTTGTTTTAGAAAATTAGATGATAATGTGACCTAACCACAGTCGCTGAGCCCATTTTATTGGCCCAAGTTCATTGCTATCTAACTCAAACAAGGTCAATAAATGCATTCTGTAGGGCACTCAAACCTAGATCAGAAATATTTTAATATTTTTCTCTCACAACTAAGTTATACTATGTAGCACTTAGTATATATTAATGGTTATGTTTCTTTTCCACAATAAGAAGAAAGCCATTTTGGACTTGGAAGAATTAAAGCCAACCAAAGATACACAGAGAAAGAGACAGATGGACCAGACAGCATGTGGTTTTTATAAATCCAACTATTTCTGAGACTCAAAATCATCCCAGACCTCCTTTACTTGGTCATTCACACTTTCCTTGAATTTCAGGAGCCTATGCCACTTTTTGCTTAAGTAAATTAGAATTCTGTCACCTAACAAATTTTAAATACCAATGTTAAACACAGACTTTAAAAGACATGAAATATATAGGGCTACTCTAACTTTAGTGCTAAGAATCAATTACAAGTAAATCAAATTTTAAAAATGCTCCCACACTTTGAATATATAAAAGATCTTTTTCCAAATAAGCAAGGGATCAGTAGATACTTAAAATGACTGTTTACAAACTAATAAAAGCAATTCTATCAATACTTATCCAATCTGATGGTACACTGCCAATGCAAAAGAAGGATGTTTCAGACCCAAATGTATTTACAAAGAATTATTCCAAGTTTTTAAGGACTAGGTTACTACTTTGCTGAGGAATCTACTTCAAAAGCAGTTTTATGAAATCCAGCTGAGGGAATTCCTCTAGGTTTGAAAACCTGGGAACAATCCTCTATGGTTCCTTGCTTTGCCCTCAGGGCTGCATTGTGCCCTCTGTTTTATCTTTCCTGTACTCATAAACAATGGAGTATGTTACCAGAGACCTAGTTCTATCAATCTGTTTTCCACTGTTCATATTTTATGTTACAACAACCTTAATTAACGTATTTCTCATTGATCCTCTTAGTCTGTGCTGGTAGTGATTCTATTGGTATGAAATTCCTCAGAACTTCATGTGTCTCCCATCTATGTCATAGGAATTCACCCTATTGGACAAGAGGCTTGTCTGTAGATCTTTCCTAGATAATTTATTTTCCATTTTTAGCACTTGTTGAGACGGCTAAGGGACAATGATTTTAATATTCCTAGAAGTTCCCTGATTTGGTCAGGGGCAATAGTGAGTAACCCTCTTAATACTTCAATGATTCCATGTGACTGAGTACTCTGGTCTTTTTAATCTTTCTGATGTTTTAGCAGAAAGCTGTAAAGCCACACACTGGAATATTTCTCCATGTCATATCTGGAAGCAATCTCTTTGAAGAGGAAAAGATCTGGCTATGTTAATGGAGATGCTCTGCAGATGTAAATATTTCCCCATAAAAGGTAGCTTTGCAGAGCTATTTTAAGATATGTTAGATAGATATGTTTTGAGGTAAAATATTTTTATATCCTTTAGAGCTTGCTGTCATGTATTACTATACCAGAGTTAAGTTGGAATTTGATATCTAATCTCCACAGTCTGTTTGGTCAATCTTATGATCTCTATTTTATTGCCTAAACTCCAATAGAGAAAGTGTAAAAATGACACATGTAGAATCTTCTTTTCCATCATAGCCTGGAATTTAGATTTTTATGTTTATCTTGGCCCAGAGAGTATCCGTTTAGTCAGTTGAGGGGGCTTAGATTTTTATTTTTGGTTTATACAACAAAAAAATTTTGTCAAGATATATAAGGAGCTCAATCAAATTATCTTGCAAAAGTTAGCAATACAGTTTATTTTTATTTTTAGTTTTTGAGTCAGAGTGTCACTCTGTCACCCAGGCTGGAGTGCAGTGGCACGTGCATGGCCACAGCAGCCTCAACCTACTAGACTCAGGTGATCCTTCCATCTCCGCTGGAATCACAGGCATGGGCCACCATGCCTGGTTGAAGCCTGTAATCCCAAAACTTTGGGAGGCTGAGGTGAGAGGATTGCCTGAGCTCAGGGGTTTGAGACCAGCCTTGGCAATTTGGTGAGACCTCGTCTTTACAATAAATCAAAAAATAAGCTGGGCGTGGTAGTGCATGTCTGTAGCTCCAGCTACATGGAAGGCTGAGGCAGAAGGATCACCTGAGCCCAGCAGGTCGAGGCTGCAGTGACCATGAGAGTGCCACTACATTCCAGCCTGGGCAATAGAGTGAGACTCAGATTCAAAAAAATTTTTTTTTTTTTAATTTATTATAGAGACAGGTCTTGCCATGTTGCCCAGGCTGGTCTTGAACCCCTGAGCTTAGGGGATTCTCTCGCCTCTGCCTCCTAAAGCTCTGGAATTACAGGAATGAGCCATCACACCCAGCTAGGAATACAATTAGAAAAGAGGGCAACTTAGGAAAACCATCAAAGGCTAACAAACTTGTAAAGAGATTCTAACATTCATTCAAGTCAGAGATGCAAATTAAAGCAATACAAAGCTGTCCTTTTGCTTCTATTTGCAAGGATAAAACCCTGATAACTTTTCTAGGTAACTAATATTCAGAATTTGTCCTCCATGTTATTCTTTTGTATTGTCATTTCTCTTACTCTTTTGTCACAGTAAGCATAATTACAGTGATCATGACTAGCGTTTTAACATCCACTGTGAATTAATACTTATCCCTCACTCTTCCCTCCTTTGTTACTTAAAGACATAATTTTCCTTTGAAATTGGAAAATGTAATCAATAACCAAGTTTGCTACTTAGGAGTCCTCTAGCTAATAACTGGGCTGAATATGCTCTTGTGAAGGTTCTGTAATTTTCTCTTGTTGCAATTCTTTCCCCCTGTGTTTCATGCACACTGACACTTTAGCTTTTCTCCTGAATGATTAATTCATCAGATCTTTTTTGCTTGATTACAATAGAATAAAAAAATTCTGCTCAATTCTTGGGAAGTCAATGAATTAATTTTCTACTCAGAATTATTGTTAAAATATCATAGTTTTCTTCTGATTAGTTTCAATGACCTAGAGGTGACAACATCACTTATTTGGAGACTACTCTTCCATTTGACGAAATAAATTCCATTCATGACATTTTCAGAGTGGAGGAAAAGTGGGGTGTTTATTAAATATTTTTTTCTCAAAGCAAATGAGTAATTATGTTAGAAATCTCTTAATATGTGGCTGTTTGAATAACAGGAAACTATTAATGTCAACTATGATAAATATTGATGCTGTTATTTAAACCTGACTTTTAAGTGATTGTGAGACATTTTTCTTGCCATGGCTAAGAAGGGAGCAATTATTGAAGGGAATGAATTTGAATTAAATCTCCCTGAAGAAAACAATAAGCAGGTAAACAGCTAAAAATTATGAGGCTCATTTATTTCCCGGGTGAGCCAAAGCAATTAGATTGTTCCTTCCTCCTATAGGATATAACAAATCTTTCTAATTATTACTTGCTTGGAAAAGCAAGCACCTTTTTTTTTCTTTCACATCCTGTTTGAGAAACTCACTTTTTTCCTGATAAATGTTTCAGTCACTTTAAACAAAGGTATTCCTAACTGTGAGCACAGAAGACTACCAGTCACACTTCACATTACTTCTTACAGACAGACTTTGTTCAGTTAGGAACCATAATGAAAAGAACTAATGAATCAGGTTGCCATCAAAAAATAACAACAAATACCCAGGAAGGCTGAGGATCATGAGCAATGTTCTTCACAGTCATTGGGCAAATTCATTAGGAGTAAAGTCTTTGTTTCTGTTTTATTTTCCCTATGAGAGAATTCCCTTTGTGGATTTTTAAAGAAGAGAAGATAAACATGCATAACAGAGAAATGAACATTGATTCCCTCAACATACACCAAATATTGTTTTTTCTTTTTTCATCTTCTACTTTTTTCTGCCTTCTCTGGTTGTAGTTGAGCATTTTTCATGATTCCACGTTCTCTTCTATTTTAGCACATCAAATATACTTCTTTTCAAATGTTTGAAGTGATTGTTCAAAGTTTACAGCAAACACAACTCCATTTCAAATAACTATGTGCCAATTAGGTTTATGGTTAGAGTTGAAGAGTTAGGGTAAGGGTTAGGGTTAAGGTTAGGGCTAGGGTTAGGGTCAGGGTAGGGGGAAAATAATGAGTAGCAAGGTGAAAAAATTATGAGTAGGGGAATGATTTTAAAAAGGACAAGAAAGCACACCAGAATATTAACATAATCAACTCATTTCTTTTTAAAAACTATTTTAAGTGATATCTTTCTAAAGGGGAGAACATCTTGATGGTGATCATTTAAGTAATGGACAAAATTTCCTTGTTTTTGTTTGTGTTTTCTACGTATCATGTCATCAGGAACATTTTGAGTAGGGGAATGATTAAATATGAGATGGACACAAAAGACTTAATACCTTAATACCTCACAGAAAAGTATAGTCATGGTTGATTCAAATGTGTTGTAAAGATAGAATTGATCTGCAGTGGAACTAGAAAAGCTTTATATCTAGTTAGGGAATGTCTGAATGTCTGTCTTTTGACTCTTGGCTGAGGAAAGGGCAATAGGATTTATGATGTGTGGATTAAAGTCCAGTTAACCTAATGACTCCAGGGTCATTTCTTTACTTAAGATTTGCATCTGACATAATCACCTTGACAAGCCTAGCCCAATCACTTGACCAAACAGATTTATAAGATTGCTCACTGGTGACTTCTCTGAAGTAATATTCCTCTCACAGACCTTAAAGTCAGTTTAGCACAGTCCATATGTGTCACTGCCCATGGAGAGCTTGTGCTGTGAGATGTCTCTTGGATTACCAATGCTTGCCTGAATTTTTCTACTCCTGCTGTCATTTTATTTGCATATATATATTTAGAGCTGAGGTCTTACTTTGTTGTCAAGGTTGGTCTCAAACTCCTGGCCTCAAATGACCCACTCACCTGAGCTTCCCAAAGTGCTGGAATTATAGACCTCAGCCACCGTACCCAGCTCTTCTTTGCCTTTAAATAAAAGCCTTACATGACTGTACTTTGTGAATTATGGTGAATCATTGCAAACATACATGCTTAGGGAAACATATTATAAGTATATAGACAGTAGCTGTCAGTAAAATATTCATGTTGATAGTGAGCATGTGCATACTGATTTTGTATATTTTGAAATTCTAAAAGTTAAATAACTGGCATTCTTCTAGTATATAGTGGAAGAATATTCTTTGAAGAAATGTTCTTTTTCAATCTTTAAAAAATTAACAGGATAATAAAAATAATGAATTGTCAGTTTAAAAGAAATATACCATTAGAAAGAACACAAAGACAATCATAGCATCTGTGAGTGAAATTATATTCCATCTGCTCAAAATCAAAAAGCATTAATAAAATTAAAGTGACACTATGTTGGTCCCAAATAGGTAAATTGGTTTCAGAAAAATAATAACACACGTCATATTTCATTAATGTCAATTTTAATGTTATTGCTTTAAAACATTTGCTTTTATGCAATTCACAAATATATGTTAGAATATATTTTGGAGTTTGAGTTGTGTGAGTGTTTTAAATTTAAGAACTTTATACAATAAGAATGCACTTTAAGGAAGTGCATGACTAAATAACATTCTGATAATAACTTTTACTTATCATTGAAGCCATATAAACCTTTTTTCACTAAAACACTTATTACATTGCTTGAGTTTGAGAAACTTCTTTAGAATGTTTACCCATTCATCAGTAGGATGTTTTTCTACTATATTTATGAACAGCCTGAGCTCTAGGTCCTTTCCACCACAAATGCATACATTTGAATTCTTGGGGTCATCCACAGTAAAAAGCCAATTTTGCATGCTGACATTCTAAGAATTTTCAGAGAATCACAGTGTGGAACTGTTTCTAATACATAGGATAATGACAATATAATTTAGGAAAGGAAGAGTACAAACTATCTGTCCTGCTGGGATACCTTGTGAAAAACATCCTATAATCTACATAACATTAGGACAAAATACATTTATTTCAATAGGAACTGAAAGAGTTTATTCTTCTCTCTTCTGAGGTCTCTTCACTATGCAAATGAAAATGTTCAAGTAACTACAAATAGCTTCTTAGCCTTTGTACTATATTCTAAAATTCTAACATGATTGCAATAAAACATGGTCTTGAGTTATAAAGAATAAGTTTCTGTCAGTTTCTGGAAAATATTTATTTGGTGTACCTTACTATATCAGTGTTTCTTTTTAAACCAGGTGACTTTTTAAATATTGGCATAAAATTCTTAGTAGAGAAAGTGGTGCATTATTGTAATGTATATGTTGACATTTCAAAGCAAGGGTTTTTTAAATTTTATTTTTTTGTTTAATCACACCTGTGAATCATTTAAAAACTTACATCAAAAAGTTACAAATTGCCTTTCACTATAAGGCATGAAGGGTTACATTTAAGAATGAAAAATATAGGTGTCTGGAGAAATTTCCACTTCTGGGAAGATGAAGTATAGGCACTTCTCCTTATTCCTTTTGCCAAGAATAATTACAACCCTAGATATTATATATAAAAAAACATAAAATGTCTCTAAATGATGAAGAGAAGAAGGCAATCCAGTTAGGAAACTTGAGACCTAAGAAATAACATAGTTGAGAAGATCGAGGGGGAACATAACAACACAAAGTGTATCTGATCCTAAATCAGGAGAAGTGAGGACCAGTTGGAGGCCCAAACTTCACATGTACATACATTATTTTGTGTACCTAATCCTGACTTGTATCCCACATTTTTATAGCAAAATGAAAAAATAAGTAAATACATAAATAAAGTAGTGGTGAGACTGTGGGTTTCCTTTCCATATATCCCGTATTTGAGATGAAGAAACCAGCAACTCAGTAACGCCAATGGATGTAGACAAAAAGAAAAAAAATCAAGCAAACAAACCCCCACAAAATTATGTTCTCTCTTACAAAAGAATCAACAGGAAAACAAAGCCTAAAAAAAAAAAGTTTTTTAGCAATGATTGCTCTACTTTAGCTGAACACATACAGAAAACTGTGGCTCCATCTCTGCCTTCATCAGTAAAAGCCTAGACTCATACCTAAGGCCATAGGAGGCCCTTGGCCACCTGCAGGAGTGATATCAGAAAAGATCTAGTCGGGAACTAGGACTTTGATCCCCACTGGGTAATGGTAATTAGTCCCATTCTGTGGATTCAGGGAAGACCAAGCAGGAAGCTTAGCAGTAATGAGTTGCCCCTCCTGTAAGTACTGCAGAGGAGGCCTAGTGGAGAGTGAGGACTTTCCCCACTGCCCAGCATTAAGGAGACCACCTTAGAGCTGAGCTGTCAGTGGAGCTCATATGAAAAACCCTAACAATACATTCCTATCCTTTGTAACCCCACACTTTAGAGGTATCAGTGGAGACTTGCTGGGAGCTGAAACTGCCACCCAGTGCAGAAGAAGCCAGGATTCATACAACAGGTGTCAGTGAATGTTAAGTAGAGAACCTGAACTTCTATCTCCACCTGACAGTAATGTGGCAACGCACTAAGTCAGTATATTAATTTAGGAATAATTGATATATTTACTGTACTGAGTCTTCCTGTCCAGTATGTCTTTCTATTTATTTAGATCATCTTTAATTTATTTCATAAATATGGTGTAGTTTTTAACATTTAAGTCAGTAAGTGTTTCATTGGATTTACATCTAAGCATTTTTTGGTTATTCTTGAGCAACTGTAATTGTATTTTCAATATGAGTGTCCATATATCTATTGCTATTATATAGAAATGTCATTTTAAATATGTGTCTTATATCTGTGGCTTTGCTAAATATATTTATTGGTTTTAGAAATTCTGTATAGATTCCTTGGAATTTTTTAAGTGAACAGTCATGTCATTACATATAGGAACAGTTTTATTTCTTCCTTTTCAAATTGTATGTCTTTAGCTCCTTTTCTTGAATCAATTACACTGTCCCTGACTTCCAGGACTATGTCAAAAGTAGTTCAAATAGACATGCTTGCTTTGTTCCTAATCGTGGGGGGAAAATCTTCAGTTTTTCACCCATAATTATAATGTTAGCTGTAGGTTTGGAAATGCTCTTTATCAAGTTGAGGAAGTTTTGCCTCCATTCCTATTTATATGAGAACTTTTTCATGAGGGACTGTTAATTTTGTCAAACACTTTCTTTATCAATTGCTATGATCATGCATTTTTTTAAGTCTGTTAATATGACAAATTACATTATTTTTCAAATAATGTAAAAAAAAAATTTGTCATATTAACAGACTCAAGCCAGCTTTGTATTCCTGAAATAAACCTCACTTGATCCTGTTGTAAGTTTGTCTCTGCACCTTCGCATGTCCATCTTCTTATAAAGACATCAGTTATAGTGAATTAGGGGTCCACCCTACCTTAAAGTAACCTGACCTAAATTTAACTAATTTTATCGACAAGACTCCTTTTTCCAATAAGGTCACATCCTAAGACCCTGAGTAATAAGACTTCAACATATATTTTTTGGGAAGACACCGTTCAACCCATAAAACAAGAGAAGTCTCCACTCATTCACCACTATTTTCATAGACCTTCACCACTCAACAGTAGGTTTAAGGAAAGAAAATAAAATTTAACAGAAACTTAATGTTATTCAATGACTCTGAATAAACACAAGTTGAGAATCATCTATTGCTAGCAGACAGTCACAAAATCTACTTGTGCCCAAGACCCTTCTTGGTTATGAATGTTGTAGGAGACAAGATTAATATACAAAATAGGCAAATATCAACTGCATTTCTATAAACTAACAATGAACAATTTAAAAAGAATATTAAGAATATTAAGAAAAAGTACATTAACAAAACTATTTTAGATAGCATGAAAATTATAAAATATCTAGGAATAAATCTGAAAAAAAGAATGCAAGACTTCTACAGTGCAAAACATGGTTGAATAAAATTAAGATGACCAAAATAATTGGAAAGACATCATGTTTATGGGCTTATTCATGAAGTTAATATTGTTATGATAGCAGTACTCCCAAACTGTTGTATGTACTCAAATTAATTCCTAACAAAATCCCAACTGTCTTTTTTGCAGAAATTCAAAAAAAAAACTAGCTTAAGATTTAGCAAAAATGTGCTAGGGAACCCAAATAGCCAAAAAATTTTGAAAAAAAGAACAAAATAAGAGGACTCACCTTTCATAATTTTAAACATATTACAAATCAATATTACTATATGAATATACTATTAATATATTATATTATTTTATATTAACATATATTATATAATATATAATATAGCTGTGATATAAATAATATATAGTACATAATATAAAAAGCTATATATTACATGGCATTCACTTATATACTATATTATTGAATATAGTATTTGAGAATATATGATTCACCATAGGCCAGACAGACTGAGTAGGATAGAATTGAAGTTCAGACATTCATCTTCACATTTATGGTCAATCGATTTACAGTAAAGATGACAAGTCAATGTAATGGGGAATGTACAGTCTTTGCAAAAAATGGTGCTGATACAACTGGATACTCACAAGCAAGAGAATGAATTTAGATCCCTACCTCAAACCATAATTTTAAAAATAACTCAGGATGACTTCCGGAAAGATGGCGATGGGGCAGCTTGGTCTGTGAGACCTCCGAAAGAGGACACAGAAAGACTCGGGCTGTCTCCCTGGGGGCCTGCGCTTCACACGGAACTCGGCCACTGACACCGCAGAATCATCACAGCAATCCCAGCAGCCGGTGCCGCCCTCGCCACCACAGGTGCCATGATCCGGCCCCCCTCTCTGCCGCCACCGCCACCGTGGTGATCCACGCCTTTGGACCTTGGAACCCTTGCTCTCAGGAGCTGCTGAGATCGCTGCTACCACTACTGCCGCTGTGACGACCAACTGAACCTTGGATCTCCTCCTGTGTGCCTTGGTGCCAGGCTTCCATTTCCGGCTTCCTTCTGGCTCCCTTTCTGGCTCCCTCCCCGTGGGATGAGCAGCTGAGAGAAAGATCATCTGGAGCCATGAGATAGCACCACCTGCTAGCGACTCAAGGTAACAACACCAAAAGGGGAAACTGACCCTGTGAACAAACTTAGCAGCCTGAAAAAACAGCCAGAAATCAGAGCTGAAAGGACATTGAACTTAAACGAAAAGTCTCAGAGTGTGCTTGATTGGTTCTGTTGGTTTACTAACTCGATTCTATTCCTTTTGTTTTGGCCCTTTGTTTGTTTGTTTTATTTTCTATTTTTCTTTTTTTTCTTTCTTTTTCCTTTTCTTCTCTCTGTAAACCATATCTTTATAGAGAGGAATAGCACACCAATAAGAAGATTGGTTAGCTTGTATGTTAGCATCAATAAATGATTTAGGCTTTTTTTTGTATCAAAATTGGTCAGTTGTAGCCGTGGTCTACTGTTTTTATCCTTTTCAGTTTTTGTCTCTCTCTATATTTGTTAGTACACCCATCTGTTCTCCTCCTTACCCTTCTCTCGTCCCACCCCCCTCTCCCCCACACTGTCTGCTCCATTCTCTTCCCTTTGTTAACCTCATTTTATTTCAGGGAGTAAACATACAACCCCACTGCATGGACAGATTCCAAGACAGTGGGAAGTGGATTTCAGATTATCCACACACCAGTCAACAGATACCAGATACCAGGACCTGCAGATAGATTATGAATCACAACTCCCCCCCATAAGTAAATCTCAAAAGTGTAAAAAGGGACCACCCTCAATCTACAGTGCAAGTACAGAATCGA
>CAUYQG010105060.1:0-17226 GCA_963574415.1 Tarsius wallacei | reverse complement strand
AAAAAAAAAAAAAATGACCACACACTTCTCAAGACAATAGCAGAAAACAGACTCAACAGAGAATACAGATGAACAACAAATTTGAAAACACATACATAAATCAACCCCAAAATAAAAAGAAAACAAACAAACAAAAAACTTTATAAGAACCTCATGACAGGGATAAACAATCACATTTCAATAATCAGCCTGAATGTGAATGGACTAAATGCACCACTGAAAAGACCACTGAGATGGCAAACTGGATAAGAAGCTATCACCCAGTTATTTGCTGTTTTCAGGAAACTCATCTCACCACAAGGGACACACACAGGCTCAAAGTTAAAGGATGGAAAACGAGTTTCCAGGCAAATGGATCACAAAAGAAGGCAGGAGTTGCTATCTTAATATCAGACACAACAACCTTTAGGTTATCAAAAATTTAAAAAGATACAAAAGGACACTACATAATAATAAAAGTTTCAATTCACCAATAGGAAATATCCATCCTAAACATATATGCACCCAACACAGGAGCACCAGCATTTATAAAGCAACTACTAAATAAACTAAAAAAAGATATTGACTCTAACACTATTATAGCAGGGGACTTGAATATCCCAATAACAGCCCTAGATAGATTGAGGCAAAAAATCAACAAGGAGATCCAGAACCTAAACTTGACACTTAAACAAATGGACTTAATAGATACTTACAGGTTATTCTTCCCAACAACCACAGAATATGCATTCTACTCACCACCACATGGAATGTACTCCAATATCATTCACATCTCTGAACATAAATCAAGCATAAACAAATTCCATAAAGCTGAAATATTGCCATGCACCATCTCAGACCACAGTGGAATAAAAATAAATATCAACACCAACATTTCCCAAAAAGCCCACAAAGACACGGACACTAAGCAGCATGATGCTGAACAACTACTGGTCAACACTGAAATCAAAGCAGAAATTAAAAGATTCCTGGAAACAAATGGAAATGAAGAAACATCTTACCAAAACCTCTGGGATACCATGAAAACAGTTCTAAGAGGGGAATTTATATCTCTATGAGTACATATCAAGAAAATGGAAAGATTACATGTTGAGAGCCTAATAAATCACCTAAGGGAGATAGAAAGAGATGGCCACCAAAACCCTAACTTTAGCAGAAGAATCCAAATCACCAAAATAAGAGCCCAAATACGCAACATAGAAGACAAAAACATCATAGAAAATACCAACAAAACAAAAAACTGATTCTTTGAAAGAATTAACAAGATTGATGAACCCCTAGCCAGAATGACCAAGAAAAGGAGAGAAAAAACCCAAGTAAGCACAGTCAGAAATGCTAAAGATCAAATCACACTAACCCCAAAGAAATATGAAAGATTATCAGAGATTATTATGTACACCTATATGGAAACAAACTTGATAGCCTAAATGAAATAGAGGACTTTCTGACATCACACAACCTCCCCAGGTTGAAACAAGAATACATGGAGACACTAAATAGACCAATAACAACCCAAGAAACTGGCTCTGCCATAAGAAATTACCTACCAAAAAAAAAAAAAAAAAAGCCCTGAACTAGATGGCTTTCCAGCAGAATTCCACAAAACATACAAGGAGGAGCTGATACCAATCCTACTGAAAGTACTCCAGGCAATTGAGAAAGATGGAATTCTCCCCAAATCATTTTACAAAGCTAACATCACACTGATACCCAAACTGGGTAAAGATCCAGCAAAAAAAGAGAACTATAGGCCAGTATCCCTTAGTTGCAAAAATCCTCAACAAGATTCTAGCAAATTGGATCCAAAAACACATCTCAAAAATCATCCACCATAACCAAGTAGGCTTCATCCCCAGGATGTAGGGCTGGTTCAACATTCACAAGACCATAAATGTAATTAAATACATCAACAAATATAAAAACAAGAACCACATAATTATATCATTAGATGCAGAAAAAGTTTTTGATAAAATCCAGAATCCCTTCCTGATTAAAAACCCTCAAACACCTAGGTATAGAAGGAAAATACCCCAAAATAGTAAGTGCCATCTACAATAAACCCACAGCTAATATATTGCTAAATGGACGGAAACTGTAAACATTTCCCATGAAAACTGGAACAAGACAAGAGTGCCCACTCTCACCACTCTCGTTCAACATTGTGTTGGAAGTCCTACCTAGGGCAATTAGACAAGAGAAGGAATTGGGGGTATCTAAATAAGAAAAGAGGAAGTCAAGTTATCCTTCTTTGCTGACGATTTGATCCTATACCCCAAAAATCCAAAAGGATCTGTCAAAAATCTGCTTGCACTGATAAAGAACTTTGGCAAAGTCTCGGGATACAAAATAAATGTGCAAAAGACAGTTGCATTCTTATACACCAACAACAAGAGAACCAAGTAAAAAGCACAATCCCAGTTACAATAGCCACATTCGCAAAAAGTGAAATATCTCAGCAACTTCCTAACCAGAGAAGTGAAAGACCTTTACAGTGAGAACTACAAAACACTGCTCTAAGAAATCCAAGAAGACACAAACAAATGGAAAGATATTCCATGCTCATGGATAGGAAGAATCAACATTGTTAAGATGTCCATCCTACCAAAGGCAATCTACAGATTCAACACAATACCCATTAAATTACCAACACCATTCTTCTCAGACCTGGAAATGACAATACAGAAATTCATATGGAAACATAAATGACCACGAATAGCCAAAACAATCCTTAGCAAAAGAAACAAAGCTGGAGGTATCACACGTCTAGACTTCAAACTTTACTATAAAGCTACAGTAATCAAAACAGCTTGGCATTGGTACAAGAACAGGCATATAGACCAATGGAACAGGATAGAGATTCTGGAAGGAAAGCCTCAATTTCTCAACCAACTCGTCTTTGACAAAGCCTCCAACAACAACCACTGGGGAGAAGAGAATCTATTCAGTAAGTGGTGCTGGGAAAACTGGCTGATCACATGCAGAAGATTGAAACAGGACTCCTACCTATCACCATACACAAAAGTTAACTCTAAGTGGATCAAAGACCTAAATATAGAATCTCAAACTATAAGAATCTTAGAAAATGCAGTAGACACCCTTATGGAAATTGGAACTGGTAGCCGATTCCTGATCAAAACCCCAAGTGCCCATACCATAAGAAGACAAGTGGGACTGCATCAAACTGATGAGCTTCTGCAAAGCAAAAGACACCATCAAGAGATCAGGGAGACAGCCCACGGAATGGGAAAAAAATATTTGCCAACTGTATATCTGACAAAGGCCTAACATCTAGGATCTACAAGGAACTCAAACGTGCCAAAAAGAAAAAAACAAACAGCCCCATTAAAAAGTAGGCAAAAGACATGAATAGACACTTCTCAAAAGAAGATATATGGGCAGCCAACAGACACATGAAAAAGTGCTCAGCCTCACTAATCATCAGAGAAATGTAAATCAAAACCACATTGAGATACCACCTAACCCCAGTAAGAATGGCTGTCATTAAAAAAACAAACGACAACAAATGCAGATGAGGATGTGGAGAAAAAGAAACGCTTCTACACTGTTGGTGGGAATGCAAACGAGTGCAACCTCTTTGGAAGACAGTGTGGCGATTTCTGAAAGAACTAGAAATTGGTCTTCCCTCTGACCTAAGCAATCCCCCTATTAGAAATATAACCAGAGGAACTCAAATCATTCTACAAAAAAGATACCTGCACACACGTTTGTTGCAGCTCTATTCACAATAGCAAAAACATGGAACCAACTGCTGCCCATCGAAGCTGGACTGGATAAAAAATAATGTACATATACACAATGGAATGTTATGTAACCATAAAGAAGAAAAAACATATGGACTTCGCAGCAACTTGGATGGATATAGAGCCTCTCCTACTCAATGATTTATCACAGAAACAAAGAACAGAGTACCATATGTTCTCACTCATAAATGGACCTTGAACAATTTTCATAATACTATGAGAAGGGGATTCATAATAGTGGGAAACTGACAAGGAAGGGTGGGTGGGATTGGCAATGGAGGGAAACTGCCAGGGGAGGGAGGGGCACACCTCATCAACAAGGGTACCTGCATAATGAACATTTGTATACCTAACCCTGAATTGTATCGCGCTTTTTAAAGTAAAAAATAAAAATAAAACTGTACTAAATTTTAAAATAAAGTAGGATATAATGGAAGTATGGAAGGGAGGTCATCTTTAAAGTTCAGACAAACCTTCCTACATAGATGAACTTGTAACTGGGTTTTAGAGGACAAAACAATTTAGATAAAAAGCATTATCCAGAATTATTGACCCTAAATCTTGACATGTAATTATCTCCCTCACACCCATTCATAGACATAAATAAATATATAAATGGCATTGAATAAATGTTTGAAACTTTGTTGTAATATTTACCATCATTTTCTAAATCTTTATTTTTTTCTATTGTTTTTGTTTTCTGAGCCTCCTTCTGAATTATATGTTAGAAACGTTTCAATGTGAAAGCTTCTCAATAAGTCCAGTTTACATTTTTCATTCAAATTCCATTAATGTTCAGAAAATGCCTTTTGGGAGCTTGAAATATTTTCAGAGGCACCAAGCGGAAGCAGCTGTTTCACATTTGATTTATCATCAGCACAAGTTCATGATTAACTGCAGCACCCCACACCCTGGCCTACAGAGAAAGTAGGTCAAAAAATCACTTTCTACAAGGGGACATAAAGATAAAACTGCTAAGTCTGGAAAACACAAATTGAAAACTCTCCATCTACCTTTTAGGCAAGGCATCTATGTAATAACAATTATTTGAGGCTGCAAACAGGCCACAAGGTTTTTTCATGATTCAAAAAGATTGAACTGGAAAAATAAGTTGGAGAAGTATTTTTCACACATTACAATGTCCTTTTTTGTACCAATCAATTCATTCAACAAATACTTATTGATTATGTGTATAGATTACCTGTATCTGGTCTAGGTGGTGCAAATAAAACAAGATAGAAAGATCCATGTTCTTTTGGGACTTATATTTTAGCCATTGAAAATTATAATAAGCAAGTTAAATAACTAAATAAATAACAATTTCAGAAGATTATTACAAAAAGATCTACATGCAGAATGGAGAAAATATTTTCTTACTGTCATGGCTAGGTAGAGTGAATATTTCCTTTAAAAAAAAAACTACAATATTCACTCCCTTCCTCTTATAGAGGAGGAACTCTGCATTCTATGTGGCTTTAGTGAGGGATTTAAGTCCACATTCTATTCTGAAAACTAAAAGGACTAGATCCTCCTTTACTTCAGTCTGGCAGAGTCAGAGCATGAACATGCAAATTCGCTTAGCAAATTGGATACTCCTGTCTGGAATTTTAAATCTTGATTAAATGATACAAGGAAGTGGTAGGACACTTTTAGAAGTCATTCATTGCATCAGCTATAGCAACAGTGCCCACACTTTTCCTCCTAAAAAGAAACAGTTTGTGTTTTCTGTCCTAGAGCTATTTGCCTTATTTTGGATCTTTGCTTTCTAAGCTTGAATCTTCAAACTCCTATTAGCTTTGTGAACTCAGAGTATTGCTCGAATTGATATCTGTGAAGAAGGTTCACTATATACTGGTTACAACTTGACTGATGTGATGAGACAGAACACCCACACACACACAATGATACATGAAGTGGGTTTTGCTTTACCTGTAGGCAATAAGGGACAATAAAATACTAGGATTCAGGGCATGCCAGTCCCCCAAGGCTCAGGCGAGCTACTAAGGATGGAGTTTTTTCTGAAGGGGACCTGCTTGCGCTGCAACTGAGGGACCCCAGAAAGCAGCTTGCCTTTGGTATTATGCCAGTGAAAAACATGAAACATTGTACTGAAACAATGAAGAACACCTTATTCCAGAAGGAACTGGAATAGAGCCTGGACTATTCAAATCAGTTCCTCTGTATCTCAGGATGTTGCATTACTAACACATTCTGCAGTTATTTTTGAGAACTACAAGTGAGAAGGGGTGGGGGGGGAATTGGGTCAGTCCAATATCACCCAGAAAACTGTCCTGCAGTTCACACCCTGACCCAGAAACCTCCCTTAGAAAAACTCGCCCATTTCAAAAACTCATTGATTCCCCTGGATTTGGAAGTGGGTTTTTTTTATCTTGTCAGATTGACGTGACACCTTGGCTGACACATTCTCAGCACAACATCATTGTAAATCTATTTTATTAGAATCCATTTTACTAGGCCCAAGAAAATCACTACCACAAGCAGGATGATCAGAACTTCCCAGAGCAGTGAACTAACCTCGAGTCCCAGTGATCCAGGTCAGAGGTTGCTAGTGCTATGGAAGAAGGATCCTTCAGTTGACCCCGCTGCTTCTGGATCTCCTTTACTTGTATTTCTGCAACACCTTAGGTGTTTATTCAGGTACAGCAGGAGGTGCTGGCAATTGTATACACTCCTCCCAGTTGGGTAAACAAACAAACACAACTACACCATCTATTGTATAAAATGATCTTCCTGAGGGAGCTGAGAAATGTCTGTTGGGCTGCCAAGGCAGTGGCTATGGAAGAAGCAGTATTTACTATGGTGAGTGACACATTTCTTGTTATTATTTTTTTATCATGAGTGCTGACTCCTGTTTGTGATATTAAAGATCCCATAAAGGCCATAAACCCAGAGTCAACCATACCTCCTGGCAGGTCGCTAGTAAGCTTGGTATATAGCTTTAGCCTGTTGGTCCAATGGTGCATCTCATTTCCTGGAGCAATTTTTAAGGGCACCCCCAGCACACCAAACTTGCATTATGCCACCAATCACCAGCTTCTCAGGCAAGACATTGCCCATCCTTATTTGAATCACACTGAATCACCCTGAGAGGAAGATGTAACCCTCGTGTGCACACAGCACATCTTTCATTACTTTATTTTTCAGTGACCTGTTCATGGGTATGGAGGCGTTGATATCTGCCAGCCAAATCTCAGGTTAGTTACATGAACTATTTTCTCCATGTGACATTGTTCATGAAGCTCCTACACAGAGGGCTAGCAACAGTCCAATCCTTGCTTTCATTGTTGCCAATGGGACACTTCTTGTCCAGAAGATTAAAAAAGCAGGAAGCCTCAAATTGCAACCAAGCTCACCAAGATTCTGTTAGTTGTGATTGTGACCTTTTGTGATAGAGTCAGTTAAGTTATAAAAGGGCACCTCATTCTCTTCCCATGTGATGAGTGCTCAGTCCTCACTCAATAAGCCAGAGCAGAGCTCAGGTTCTGTTGATGGACATTGTGGTGTTAGAAATGTTGATATAGTTTACCACTGGCAGGATGAGAGATCACTGTGGGCTGTGACAGAAGAAGGTCCAAGATGGTAGATCCAGAGCTTAGTCAGGCCACCTGAGGTGACCACTTCCTAATGAAGGGGACTAATGAAGGGGCTGTTCTTCTGGGCTTCTGCTGTCACATTCTTGTAAAAAGAATAAAGCAAATTTGCAGGACAGTACCCAGTCCTTGACTCCTCCAGGGTTCTCAGTTGTTTCACACCTATTAGATAAAGATTGGGCTTCGTTGGCAACATTACTTATTCCATCAATCCTTGTTCCCAGGCTGTCACATCTGCTGGTACCTCTTACCTTTGTTGCTTGATCCAGACCTGCCTAAGTCATTCAATTCAGGAAGAAAAGTTATGTCCTATACAAACTTGTCACATCTGATGATGTTGCCTATATGGCTAGAAGGATCAGGTTGTTACTATAGGGACCCAACCGCCCTGGTATTTCTAAGTTTTATCCTACACCCCTGTGAGATCCCATAGAAGGGAGGCATCCGGAAGAAGCATTGTCTCCAGATTAGAGTTAGAGTCTCAGTCTATGGTACTATGGTGTCCTGAACTGAAACTAGTCCTCCTCCGCGAGGACATAAACCTAAAGGGAAAAGGACAAGAAGAATGGCTGGGAACACTGAGAGTGGGGTTTTTCAGGTGCAGCCCAATGAAGCAGCTGTCTGGTCCACTTCTGCTCCCACCAAGCTCTACATGTGCTGCAGTGCTGTCTTTCTCTCACCCTGGAGTTTAGTGTACATACTGATCTGGTTAGATGAAGATATCACCCAACTAGCAAGATATCTTGATGCCTTTTTTTCAGTTACTGTGTGAGCCAGCTTACAAGCTGTCCCCAAGCAAGACTAAGGTAGTCCTAGAATCCAAATGACTGATATATATTTGTTAATGACTGTGACAACAGGAAACAAGCTGTTGTCATAGTTATTGCCTCCATATAGAGAATCCTTTAATAATCTAGTCACTCAGTTGCCATTATCCTGACCAGATGGCTAGAATGTCAGTAAATGCACAGGAGTTGGTGAAAATGTAGCAAATATGCTGGTAGGGGTGGTCTGCATGGCTATCATTAGTGGATGTAGTTTGACCCATTAGACAGAATGTTGATGTTCAGTCTCAGTAAAAACATAGACATTTACCAGCCAGATGGGGATTGCTTCACAGTGGACCCAATCTGCTTTTCATTTTGGATAGTCATCAATGAATCATGCCATATCATCAGTAGGTACCACAGGAGCCAAACATCCCCTGCAGGTCACCTGGTCCATTCTAATAAGCCAGCTGTTCATGGAGCTTCCTGATTCCTTGGGGGTCCTGGCTTGCTCTGATATTGAATATACCAATTCTATTTGATTAGTGAATTCTGTTGACCTTGTCCAATTTTATTGGTGGAGTTTGTAAGCACCTAAGTAAAAACAGGCAGTTCATATCAGAGCATCACATATGGCATTCCGGCTGTAAGACATTCAGTATCCATCAGTGCCCAATAGCAAGCAGGAAGTTGCCATATAAAGGAGAAGGGGGTGAAGTATATCTGGTGGCTACCTCAGGCAATTTACTTGTTCAAAATCCAAAAGGCTGGTGCACTCCAGTGGCAGTTTTCTGTTGACATAGATAATAATCAGTATGTCTGCAAGTTACAAACACCTGTAATTCCATTGGTCTCGTAAGCTGTGAAAGTTTCAAGGAGGTGTCTAAGCATGGCTTATTGAATTGTTTATAATGCCCCTTCAAAATTTATGACTTTGTTAGTCGTTTTGACAAAGGGGGCCAAAAGAACACCCAGGTGGGGTATATACTGTATTCATTACCCCAAGAAGTTTATCAGCTGTTCGGACTTCTCTATGATTAGTGAGTACCACCAGGATCAAAGGCTTTTGCTTGACTGTATCTGGACATTTCTTTGGCTTCCCACCTAATTGACCTTTGCATTCAGCCTGCCATAGAACATTGTTAGTCTTAATGTCATGGAGGTCTTTTTGACCAGCCAAATTGGAGTGTTATTTTGTGACAGGATTATTTGTAATGTTTGCATCTGTAGCAAGTTCTCAGTTAACCAAATAATGTCCTACTCTCAAGTTAGTTTTGTAGTACTGCTTTTGTTGAAAACTCATTGGGGCTAAGGTAGTATAGGTGACAAGCAGTAGATATGTCTTACTGTTATGGTTTGAATTGTTAGTCATGAGAGGGGATATTCCCTCAAGATCAGTGCAATAAGCAGTCAAAATGTCAATGCTTAGGATGCCCTGAGTCGGCAGAACCATGGTGATTGACATCTGGCATGCCCCAAAGGGCTCTACACTTAGGCAGATAAGTACCATGGGTCACTGTGTTTGTATCAAAATCTCCTGATGTCATCAGTTTAATTGCTTCCCTCTTTCCCCCTGTTATCTTGACAGGAGTAAATTATCATTGACCTCCAGTGAAGACTCAGAGGTGTTGGCTCTGTCCCTAACTGCATCATTTAGACTGAGACATTTGGATTTGCAATATCCTTTTTTTTTTTTTTGTCAAAGAAACACACCAACCAAGCAGCATATGACTTGCTTGGTTTTTTCTTCATATCTGTTCTTTAGATCAGGGGTCCCCAAAACCTTTCCCACTCCAAGCTGCACAGCAGGCGGTAAGTGGCAAGTGAGTAAAGGAAAATTCATCTGTATTCACAGTCCTTGCCCATCCTTGCATTACCGCCTCAGCTTCACCTCCTGTCAGATCAGTGGCAGCACTGAATTTTCATAGGAGCGCAAACCCCATTGTGAACTGCACGCACGAGGTATCCATATTGCACACTCCTTATGAGAATCTAATGCCTGATGATCTGAGGTGGATGTGAGGTGGTAATTCTAGTGCTGGAGAGTGGCTGCAGTACAGATGAACATTAGCAGTGAGGTTTGACTGCACAGAGACCATAATAAATCAATTGCTTGAAAATTCATATCAAAATAATAATTTCATGATAAAAATTATCTCCATTATATATTACAATGCAATAATAATGGAAATATAGTGCACAATAAATGTAATGTTCTTGAATAATTCCAAAACCATACCCTCACCCCAAGGTCATGAAAAAATTATCTCCCACAAAACTGGTTCCTGATGCCAAAAAGGTTGAAGACCATTGCTTTAGAACACAAATCTCTCCTTCTGTGCAGGTCCATACTGTGTGTGTTGGCTCCCTCTCAGATGCCTCAGAGAACTTCTTCGTACATCATGTTTGCGACTTGTCGGGTACCTTGGGATCTTTATTTACATTTTGAGCTCTCTAGTTCCAAGAATTAGTGATCATATAAGTGTTCCCTTGTCTCCATATCCCTTTCTCTTTGCCTCAGTTCACACAGATAGTTTTTTCACATCATGTGTAGTAACTTATATCCCATTTATTAATCTTCTTTTTCTATAACTTATCCAGAAGCATGTCCGGCCCCTGCATAATGAGGCTGGCATTTTTGCTCTGGGTCAGGTATTGGGGGGTATCATCTGTCCTGCTTCGAAAGGAAGTCATGGTTCTGTCAGACAAGACGCTGCCTGCTGTGCCATTTTTGTAAAACAGGTTCACTGTACACTATAGAACACTCCCACACACAACAAGTTACATGGGGCTAATTGAATTTATTACAATCAGGCAGCAAACAACAACAAAAGCCTGCTGTTCAGAGTCAGTCTTCCAAGGCCCAGGAAAGCTACCATAGTGGATGATGTCTCCTGTTCATGCTCATGCCCACTTTCACTGCAGCTGAGGGACCCCAAAAGGAAGCTTGCCCTGGGTTTTATACCAGGGGTCAACATGACACACTAGGCTAAAATGTGGAAGGACACCCTATTTCTAGGAATGACTGAAACAAGACCTGGACTGTTCTGGCCAGTTCTTCTCTATCTTAGGATGTCATATTCCCATCACATTCTGTGCTTATTCTTGAAAACTACAAATGAGAAAAAGGGAAAAATCTTGGATCAGTCCAAGGTCACTCAGAGAACTGTCCTGCACCATACTTCGGCAGGCCACTTCCAGTTTTGATTTCTGTTGCTTGCCATGCTCATATCTTAAATGATAGAACAGATCAGTTGGTCTTTTAAAATGTATTTCAGCACACAGATTCCTGGTACTCAAATGACTGGAATTACCTCCTGTTAACTCTGCTATTCTTTTTTTTTTTTTTTTTTCCATATCTGTCTCTCCCTCAAAAACTCAAAGCACTCACTTTTGCATCTCTAAGAACTTATTCAATGAGAAAGATAATTTAAATGCTGGGAGGTTTTAATGTGGAAATTTGGAAATATATTTGTATTTACCTGAAAGGTTACGATATAGTAATACTTTTGCTCTTTTTTCTACAATCAGTAGTTAAGAAAATTGATATTTTGTAAATTTGTCTGAGAAGTAACTAGGCTCTTTCTATATCTTCAGAAGTTTTTTAAACTGTGAAATAACTATACATATAGATAAAGAAAGGTTTATTTGGACAATTTGTTGGTATTATCCCAGTGCTTAGAATGTTGTATTTTATATTATATGATATCTTACATAGTGTAGTATCCTGTTTATTATATATTGTTGCAATATTATTATATTGTAGATGTGTATTATTTATTATAATTATATTATTCTGTATTATAGTATGAACCTTTTAAGGTTTGTTACAATTAAGTTGTTTGCATTCTGTAGACAATAGATTTTTTAACTTTTCTTTCATTATATGTAGTTAGTAATCAATTATGTCCTTGTAGGTCTTGCTGCCAATATGTGCACGAGGAAGAATGCAAAAATAAGAGTCCCAGACAATACCTTTGAAGAATTCAGATTTTTTTTCAGTTTTTTCAAAGTCAAGACAGGTGATGTTTTAGAAAGAAAGATCACCTTGTATGTGTGTATGCTTATATTTAAACAGTATACTTTAAAAATGTATATGTTACCTTTGGATTAACAATCTTTACATTGGAAAATGTTTTTTGACCTTTTATAAAACAATTGAAATACGATGATACTTGATTTAGCTTGAAATAATCCAAAGGTTATTTTCTTATTGATATTTGAAAGAAGACAGAAGGAGTTCCAGAAAACAAAGGCATTTTCTGGGATTAAGTAGAAAATCAATATAGTAATTATGCTTCTAGCTAGATGGTTTACCTTATATTTTCTAAATTCTGCTCAATTTCTTTGTACGCTAAGAGAAAAAAATAAAATGTAACAGATGATTCATTTGTAGTGAAATGGGGTCTGTGGTTGTTAATGAATAAGAAAGAAAAAAATATCTCAAAGGTACTTATCAGTTATGTTGGAGCAATTGTTATTGCCAGTACAATACAATGGAAGATTGTAGGACTGGGATATAACTGATGTGTATTCCATTGGATTTATTTTGGTTGAATCCCAAAGTAGTAAATATTTGTTGATCCTTGTCTTGTTTGTAATTTAGAAACAATAATGGCACATGAAGAATTCTTGTGAGTAGCTGATTAAGAGATGCTGGCAGTTGCCAAATCCAATGAATGTCAAATATGATTCTGTTCTGCTCCATCAATGGCCTATCATGGATAAAACAAAGTGTTTACTCTGGAAATAGACAATTTGAAACACTAATTGACTTATGTAAACCTGTTGACTTTGGCGAAAAGCAGAGTTGAATATTACAATTTTATTACGGGGGATCTATGATCCTCATTATGGTTTATTTACCTTTTATTTTTTGAAAATTTATTTTTTATTTTTAAAATTTATTTCATTTTCAAAATGTAGGGTACAATTCATGATTATGTATACAAGTGGTCATTGTACAGGTAAAATTTGGGCCTACCTTTGATCCCCACTTTGCCTGTTTTAAGATCAGATACCCCTATTGATGTTATGTTCCCTCCCCCACTCCCTTGGCAGTTTTTGGCTAATACCATTCCCTTTCTTATAGTATTATGGTAATTGCTCAGGGTCCACTTATGCATAAAAACATGTGGTACTCAGTTCTTTGTTTCTGTGATAAATCACTGAGTATTATAGACTCTAAATTCATCCAAGTTGCTGTGAAGTCCATAGTTTGTTCTTCTATATGGCTGTGTAATATGCCATAGTGTATATGTACCACTTTTTAAAAATCCAGTCAAATTTTGATGGACAGCATGGTTGGTTCCATGTTTTTGCCGTTGTAAATAGTGCTGCAATAAACATGCATGTGCAGGTATCTTTTTTGCAGAATGATTTAACTACCTCCGTTATATTCCCAGAAAGGGTATTACTGGGCTGTATGGAAGATCAATTTCTAGTTCTTTTAGGAATTGCTACACTATTTTCCATATAAGTTGAACTAGTTTGCATTCCCAGCAACAATGTAGAAGCATTCTCTTTTCTCCACATCTTTGCCAGCATCTGTTGTTTTTTGTTTTAATGATGGCCATTCTTACTGGAGTTCAGTGGTGTCTCAATATGGTTTTGATTTGCATTTCTCTGCTGATTAGTGAGACTGAACATTTTTTTTCATGTGTCTGTTGGCTGCTCATATGTCATCTTTTAAGAAGTGTCTATTTATGTCTTTTGCCCACTTTTTAATGCAGTTATTTGTTTTTTTCCTTTCAGCATCTTTTAGTTACTGGTAGATCCTGGTTGTTAGGCTTTTGTCAGATAGGCAGTTGACAAATATTTTTTCCCATTCTATGGACTATCTCCCTGCTTGCTTGGTGGTTTATTTTGCTTTGCAGAAGCTTTTCAATTTGATGAGATCCCACTTGTCTATCTTTTATGGCATGGGGCTTTGGGGTTTTGATCAGTAATTGCTTGCCTATTCTGAATTCCATAAGAATGTCACCTTTATTTTCTAAGATTCTTAAAGTTAAGGGTATTATGTTTAGGTCTTTGATCCACTTAGAGTTGATTTTTGTGTATGGTGACAGGTAGGGTTCCTGTTTCATTCTTCTGCAATGTGGTCAGCAAATTTTCCCAGCACCATTTACTGAATAGGTTCTCCTCTCCCTAGTGGGTTGTTGCTGGAGGCTTTGTCTATGATGAGTTGGTTAAGAAATTGAGGTTTTGTTTCCAGAATCTCTATCCTGTTCATTGACTATATGCCTGTCCTTGTACCATATACCAATATTTGTTTTGATCATTGTAGCTTTATAATAAAATTTAAAGTCTGAAAATGTGATATCTGTTGCTTTATTTCTTTTGCTAAGGATTGTTTTGGCATTTATTTTTCCATAGGAATTTCTGTATTGTTGTTTGCAGGTCTGAAAAGAATGATGTTGGTAATTTAATGGATATAGTGTTGAATCTATAGATTGCCTTTGGTATGATGGACATCTTTTTTTTTTATTTTATTTTATTTTTTTTTTTGTTTTGGTTTTTTTTTGAGTTGGAGTCTCACTCTGTCGCCCAGGATGGACATCTTAACAATGTTGATTCTTCCTATCCATGAGCATGGAATGTTTTTCCATTCCATTTGTTTGTGTCATCTTTAACTTCTTTGAGCAGTGTTTTGTATTTTTTGTTGTAAAGATCTTTCACTTCTCTGGAAAGATGCTGAGGTAGGTTTTCCTTCCCTTCCTTCCTTCCTTCCTTCCTTCCTTCCTTCCTTCCTTCCTTCTTTCCTTTCTTTCTTTCTTTCTTTCTTTCTTTCTTTCTTTCTTTCTTTCTTTCGGCTATTGTGAATGGGATTGTTTTTTATTTGGTTCTCTGCCGTTTGTTGTTGGTGTATAAGAGTGCATTTGTCTTTTGCACATTTATTTTATATTATGAGACTTTTACAAAGTTCTTTATCAGTGCAAGGAGACTTTTGACAGATCCCCTTGAATTTTCGGGTATAGGATCAAATCATCAGCAAAGAGAAATAAGTTGATTTCTTCTCTTCTTATGTGGATACCCCAGATTTCCTTCTCTTGTCTAATCACTCTATCTAGAATGTTCAACACAATGTTGAACAGGAGGGGTGAGAGTAACCAGCCAGGTCTTGTTCCAGTTTTTCAGAGAAAATGCTTCCAATTTCTGTCTGTTTAGCAATATGTTGGCTGTGGGTTTATCACAGATGATTCTTACTATTTTGAGGTATGTTCCTTCTATGCCTAGGGTTTATATGCAAGGGTTTTTATCAAGAAGGGTTGCTGGATTTCATCAAAAGCTCTTTCCACATCTAATGATATAATCATGTGGTTCTTGTTTTCATATCTGTTGATGTATTTATGGTCTTGAAGATATTGAACCAGTCCTGCATCCCAGGAATGAAGACTACTTGGTTATAGTGGATTATTTTTGAGATGTGTTGTTGGATTTGATTTGATAGAATCTTGTTGAGAATTTTTGCATCAATGTTCATCAGGGATATTGGCTTGTAGGTCTCTTTTCCTGTTGGATCTTTACCTGGTTTGGGTATCAGTGTGATGTTAGCCTCATAAAATGATTTGGAAAAAGTTCCATATTTCTCAATTGCCTGTAATACTTTCATTTGGATTGATCTCCTCCTTGTATATTTTGTAAAACTCTTCTGGAAATTTGTCTGGTGCAGGGTTTTTTTGTTTTTTTTTTTTCAGCTGCCTTAGGACAGAGTCAATTTTCTGGGTTGTTACTCATCTATTTAAGATCCCAATTTCTTCTTGTTTCAACCTTGGGAAGGTTGTGTGATGTTAGAAAGTCCTCCATTTCATTTAGGTTATCAAGTTTGTTTTGATACAGGTGTACATAGTAATCTTTTATATTTTGTATTTTGGGAGTGTGAGTTGTGACTTGATCTTTTGTGTTTCTGATTGTGTTCCTTTGGGCTCTCTCTCTCTCTCTCTCTCTCTCTCTCTCTCTCTCTCTCTGGTCATTCTGACTAGGGCTCCATCAATCTTGTTTATCCTTTCAAAGAACCAGATTTTTGTTTCATTTATTCTTCTATGGTATTTTTTGTCTTCTGTGTCCTGTATTTGAGCTTTTACTTTGGTGAGCTAGATTTTCCTGCTGAAATTGGGGTTTTGGAGATCTTGTCTTTCCAGATTCCTTAGGTGGTGAGTTAGACTGTCAACTTGTTCTCTATTTTCATGATGTGTGTTTGTAGAGATAAAAATTCTCCTTTTAGTACTGCTTTCATGACATCCCAGAGGTTTTTGTAAGAAGTTTATTCATGTTCTTTTGTTTCCAGGAATCTTTTAATTTCTGTTTTCATTTCTATGTTGACCCAGGAGTTGTTCAGCATCATGCTGGCTAGTTTCCATGACTTTTTGGGTTTGGGGAAATTTTGTTGGTGGTGTAATTTATTTTTATTCTACTGTGTTCTGAAAAGGTGCATGGCAGTATTTCTATCTTGTGAAATTTGTTTATGCTTGATTTATACCACAGGATGTGAACAATATTGGAATACATTCCATGGGTTGATAAGTAGAATGTATATTTTGTGGTTGTTGGGAGGAGTGTCTGTAGGTGTCTTCTAAGTACATTTGATCAAGCATCAAGTTGAGGTTCCAGTTCTCTTTGTTGATTTTTTGCCTTGATGATCTATCTAGAGTTATTAGTGGAGTATTTAAGTTCCCACTATGTTAGTGTTAGAGTCAATATCTTTTTTTAGTTTACTTAATAGCAGCTTTATGAAAGCTGGTGCTCATGTATTGGATGCATATATGTTTGGGTTATATCTTGTTTATGGATCAAATGTTTTATCATTATGTAGTGTCCCTTTGTATCTTTGAAAATTTTTGGTAGTTTAAAAGTTGTTTTGTGTGATATTAAAATCACAGCACTCACCTTCTTTTGTGATTCATGCTGTGAGCTGCAATCATTAGTAAAAGTAAGGTAAAAGGGACCTGAAAACAGGAAAAACGCCAGCTGGGAGCAAGGCCCCAGCAAAATGCGGCCATGACAGAGGCAAAGCCCCATGGATCCTGTCGACGAACCTTCTCTAACTTTGAAGGATTGTGTGCATAGGCTTGAGAATGTTCCCTCTTT
>CAUYQG010105058.1:0-96922 GCA_963574415.1 Tarsius wallacei | reverse complement strand
CCACTTTTTAATGGGGCTGTTTGTTTTTTTCCTTTTGGCATGTTTGAGTTCCATGTAGATCCTGGATGTTAGGCCTCTGTCAGATATTTTTTCCCATTCTGTAGGCTGTTTCCCCATTTTCTTGATGGTTTCTTTTGCTTTGCAGAAGCTTTTCAGTTTAATGAGGTCCCACTTGCCTATCTTATCTTTTATGGCATGGACATCTGGGGTTTTGATCAGGAATTAGTTGCCTACTTTGATTCCCATAACGGTTTCTCCTGTGTTTTCTAAGATTCTTATAGTTTTAGGTTTTACATTTAGGTCTTTGATCCATTTGAAGTTGATTTTTGTGTATGATGATGGGGTCCTGTTTCAAGAAATCTTTATAAATTAATAAAAATTAAAGAAGAAAAACCTTAACTTTAAAGAGATGATAGACTACCACATAGAGATAAGGAAAAACTGACAAATAGACATAATGAAATTTTAAAACATCAAAATAAAGAGAAAATTCTAAAAGCTCCCTGAGAGAATGAGCAACTAATACAAAAAAGGATAAGAATCATGTTGACATCCAACTTTTCAGCAGCAACATTGAGTCTAAAAATAATTGAAGTAATATTTTAAATGTATTAACATTTATTTTAAATGTATTAAAGAACTTTAATGTTAAAATTTTATATCCATCCAAATTGTCATTCTTATGAACGTGAGTGATAAGAATATTTTAAAATATACAAAGTCTCATAGAGTTTGCCACGAGAGTCCTACACTTTACACATTTGGTGGAAGTACTTAAATAGTAAGACAACCAATTCCAGAAGATGCCACAGAGAGCTGTGCATGCAGCAAGAATCTCTATCTTGGTAGAGTTTCCTGGTATGTTTTTTAAAAGACCAAAGAGGGCAATCCCCTCAGGCCTCCTCCTGCTCTGGGAGCTTTTCTGTCTTCTCAATAAATCCTGCTTTAAAAAAAGGGGTGGGGGGTAAAGAAGAAGAGAAAATGTACTTATAATAACTCAGAATTACAATTTGTGATAATACCAATTTGATGATCATTGGGAAACCAGCAAGAACATGAAGATGAAAGTGTGCTAAAAAGATAATATATAGATATCAGATTTTTAAAGTGTGCCCATCAACGTTGGACTGGATAAGGAAATTTTGGTACATTTTAGAATGTACCATAATGGAATACTATGCAGCCATAAAAAGAACAAAATTATGTCCTTTGCAGCTAGAGACCATCATCCTAAGCGAATTATCACAGAAACAGAAAACCGGATACTGCATGTTCTCCTTGATAAGTGGGAGCTAAACACGGAAGACACATGGGCACAAGGATGGGAACAACAGGCACTGGAACACTCCTATTTTGTGGCTTTCACTCAGCATTATGTCTATGAGATTTGGGTATTATGTGAAGAATAGTTTTTAAATGTTGAACTAGAAGACTCATAACACATAGCTGTGGGCTACTTATTTATTGACTAGTCCAAGTATCTGATGCAATTTCTCCTTCAACTGCTAGCAAGCAGGAAGTGGGTGGTAAGTAACAGGAAGTGGGTGGTAACAGTAAGATATTGGATGGGCTTTAGACATCAGAGAAAGCCTGGTCTCCGCCACTGAGCCCAGGCTTGATATCACAAGCGAATATAGGAGACTAAGAGTTAAAAATTTCATAATAGATGTTTTCATGGGGATAATATTCCCATTCTAGATCCTTTGCTCTTCTCTGCAATCTCTTTGGAATGAGAAACAGGGTCATTTCTTTGAGTGCAAAGGCCCTCTAGGAACATAGAGTATCAACCACTAGGCTCTTGGTTGTATGTGTATGTGAGCCAGGCATTTGAAAGATTGCTAGAGATGCAGATTCAATATAATGTAGGCAAGCCTTGCTTTTCATGGTAGTACAGGATGACTGCAAGTTGAAACTGTGAAAAATAGTCTTAAAATCCATGAGAAAAATTATGATTGTTCTATGCCCTTTAAAAGTTTTTTCAAAACATTAAAAATTCTCTGCTGATTATAAATATATAGGGAAAAGAAACTAAAGTAAAATTGATATTCATTTAGTACACTATCATTTAGAATATTAGAAATACTAAGAATAAAGTATCTTTCTTTGTTAAAAAAACTTATCAAGATAAGCTTAATGCTTGCCTTCTTGTCATATAACTTGTAATACAGAGGGAGCATCCTTTTTTATGTCTTGGCAAATACTCTTGAATGGTGGCAGTGTCAACATTTCTAGTTAGCTCTTTTTTCTGTTACTTCATTTACATTTCATTCAGATTTTACTTCCAGAATTATCACTTTTATTTTCTTTACTGCACTTTTATCTTTGTTCGTGAGTTCCCTGGGAAACAAGGAGGTGATACAACTGCAAAATTAGCTGTCTGTGTGTGAACTGAGCAGCAGATGTCCAGTGTTCAATCACCAACAGCCTTGGAAAGAATGACATGGTTGGTCACTGATCATGATACACATCTGTTTGTTTGCAGCCTGAAGAGCTAGCAATGAAGTTTGAACTTTATATAATTACCGTTAATATACTATGGTGACTGAAATCTGATCTCTGCTATTGGGCGACTGATGCTATTTAACTAAATCATGAAATTGAAATTCATGCATATCGGGACTGTGCAAGGCAAGGACTGCCTAAATAAATGGGCTAACACATCAAACTGATTGCATATGAGTTCTGTAGTAATTATAATTTTGTTGGATATGACGGTTGTACATTGAGCTCACTCTTTTTAAGGCTTCTTGGAGGTGACTTACAGAATGTAAATGTCTACTTTGCTACCCATATCAGGATAAGCTAGACTATACTATGGTAACAAATGACCCCAAATCCCAATTGGCTGGGAGGAGGGGAGAAGGCTCTGTCTTTGTTCTCATTTGAGGAACTGGATTGAGGAAAGGTCCATCTCTGTGCTTCTGTAGTTACCAAGGCAGGGACTGAGATCATGCTGAGTTACACACTATCTCTTTACGTTTCTACCCAGAAATGATACCGTTTCCAATTTCCAAAAATCACTGGCCATAGTCACATGGTCAAGTTCTAAAGAGGATAGATAAATGAAATTCTACCATGTGCCTAGAAGGAAGAAATGTTGGGTGAGTAGCATTAGTAACTATGACAGTATCCAAAGAATTAACCTGGTGAGAATTCATCAGGCAAGAGCAACTGAGGACTGGGATTGCAGACAGAGATATGTCAGATTGTCACTTTCTGCTAGTGAAAGAAGCAAATTGAGGCTATGTTGTGTATACTTGCATCCCAGGAGCTTGGATACTATGATTTTGTGAAAATTAGGGTTAGAGGTCAGGATGAAGCCAAATTATGAGAGGACTGATGGAACATAGGGATCAAGCAGAGCCTTGGAGACCAGAACCCATTCAGATGAGAGCTCTGAGACTATCTGCCATTCTAGATGACCTAAACTCTTCATAGTTAACTGTTTCTGAGCCTCTGTCTGTGCTTCATCTGAGTTTAAGTTGACTACCTCTTTGGGAGTTCTGGGATACCTGACAGAGATGATTCTTAAGTTGAGCCTTGACGGACACGTAGGGTATGAGTTGGCAGAAAGAAATGGCAAGGACATTCTAGGAATAAGTGAGTAAAAGATTGAATAAGTGCAACCAGTGTAAGGTATAATAGGATGCCATGAAAGTGGTAGGAGAATTCTTAAAACAGGGTGGTATAAGGCTGGGCATGGTGACTTGCACCTGTAATCCTAACAAGTTGAGTGGCTGAGGAAAGAGGATCACTTGAGGCCAGGAGTTTGTGACCAGCCTGGGCAGCATAGTGAGACTCTATCTCTAAAAAAAATTTTTTTTAATTAACCAGGTGGCACATGCCCATGGTCCAAGCTACTCAAGAGGCTTAAGGAGGGAGGATTGCTTGAGCCTGGGAGTTCGAGGCTGCAGTGAGCTGTGATCATGCCACTGGACTCCAGCCTGGATGACAGAGCGAGACCTAGAACTATGGAAAGTTAATTGTATAATGATCCTCATTTAGTTATTACCATTCCATCCTCAATGTCTATGTTTTTAACCGTGAATATATTAAACTCAACAAATCCTCAGCAACGTATTCAGATGGTTACCCTTAAACTGCCCTGTCACCTAGTTTTCTGTATCACTGATGTTTAACACTTTAGTATGTCCATGTAAGAGATTAATTTAGAATTGCTCCATAGCTATGTCCACACTGAACTTGTCACTTTAATCAAAATGTGATCCAAAATTCTTGTCCAAATTTTCTCTAACAAGTCTGATTTAGGAGCAAAAATATTTAAGACATACCTCGTCAAGCAGGAGCCATTTGAGCCTGCACTTATGTATTTCTCAGCACATTAAATGGGGTGTTACATGTGGGAAAATATTAAGTATAAAATGATAAATTTTAGCCTGGAATAGTCATATACGGGGATAAGAACAGTACACTGAGTCAGTTGTAATCAAATGACTGTGTTATCTTAAATCTTCCAGACCGATAAGGGCATTCAAATCAAATATGTATATTCTTAGACATAGTGCTTGACTAATCAACTGAATTTAGATTTTTTTTTACCTAGACATTTGGATGTTGTATACAGGTACCCTTAGTGTTGGACCCACTAGCCTTTGGACATCTTCTTTCATGCTTTCAGCTTCCCTCCTTTTCCCAAGAACAGCACTATACAGGGTCTTTGGTTTTCAGGAAATTGCCTGTGTAGTATTCTTTGCACAAGCATGCTACCTGTTCTCTCAAACCTGAATATTTCCCCTCTAAATTTTGACATATTTTAAGTGATAGTATGTAAGAGTGTGAGCCATGTCAGTACAGGAGTGCGCTCCAACGGGCACCCAAAGTTTTGCTATTTATTCAGCATTACAATTTCTTTGTGTGACTATTACTAGATTTGGGAGAATGTATTACTGAAAGATGAAGGACTCAATTCAATTATCTAAGCTGTTTACAATGCTAAAAATTCATTGTTAATTTTAGGGCAATACACTTTCTTCGATGAGACCAACCAATGTATTAGAAATGATGAAAGAATGGAAAAATAACCCAGAGAGTGATGAGGAAAAAACAACAGATGAAAAGAATGATCCATCCATTCAAGAAAAATTGAAAAGGTCCCAACCATGGGGAATTGTCCATGATGTTGATTACTCTTTAGATGGAGAGGAGGAAAAACAGGTAGGAAAAACCTGCAAAAGAAGTAAGAACAATTGTCTCATTTCTCTGAATTGTAGAATACCCTCACAACACTTGGAATATTTTTTCAACTCTGCCTTTTGTTGTTAGTTTGTGACACAGGAACTGCATCATACAATTAAAGTTTTGTCTGCCTTATAGGCTATCATGATTTAGCAATGTGGCCTACATGTTTATTTTAAGACCAGTGGTTATATAGAGCAGGGGTCTGCAAACTTTCATTGTAAAAGAACAAGCAGTAAATATTTTAGGCTTTGTGGGCCATAATAGTGTCTGTCACAACTACTCAACTCTGATGTTATAGCACGAAAACAGCCTTAGACAACAAATGAATGAGTATGGTCATGGTCCAACTAAACTTTTTTTTTTTTAACAAAAACAGATGGTCTTCCAAATTTGGCCATTGGTCAAAATTAATAATTTTTGTACTTTATCAGGCTATAGAATTTGGAATGGGTCTGTGTATTACTTAGAAAATAATTATTTCATTATCAAGTTATTTGCATCTAATTTTATGATAACCAAAACTTTTATATAGCTGTTTCATTTGGCCTTATTAATTCCGAATACAGTTTATTCTTTTTGATGAACAGAATGTAGTAACCTTTTAATTAAGTCTAGATTGTGTTCTATTAACTGGATACCCTAACAAAGTTTACCCAAGAACCCCCTCTCTTCACTTTCTTTTTTGTTTCTGTGTTTGAGGAAAATTCTTCTGTATGTATTCTCCTTTTTGTCTTGAAATCAAATGGACATATTTTAGCTCTTGTGTAATAATTGAGCAAATTATTGTCAAAGATGACAAGTTCAGTGTGGACACAGCTATGGAGCAATTCTAAATTAATCTCTTACATGGACATACTAAAGTGTCGTGTATGTCAGGATAGCCCAGACTGGTGAGAAGTTGCTGCTTTCTGATTCTCTGACACCTAGGCAGAGTGTGGGGTGGGACTGTCAGGGTAGATCCCAGACCAGACCCAGGGAGGTGCAGTGTTGCTGGCCCACACCCCTCCATGCCAAGAATCCTATCAGAAACTTGCAGAAAGGAGCCTGATAGAGTGATCTGTTGGTTGATTTTGCTTTACTGGTTGTGAACATCTTCATTACTTGAGAGCAAATGTCTAGCTAATAAGCTTAACATGATGATTCAGACACTTTGAAATAATCATATTTTGCCACAATGTAAACATAAGCTCATTGAATTCCCTTCTTCCTCTCTAGTTTGTTAACAACTCCTGCAATGCTTAGCAGCTGTGTGTATTTTATATTCTCCTTAAAATTAATATCCTAAAGTTCCATGTTTGCATTTTTTATTGAATATAGTTTGAAGATTTTTCTGCTGGCTGACTTGATATTTTATATACACGTATACATACACACACATATACTCACATATTTATATACCTCCATTATACATACACATCGATAAATACTTATGCATATGTTTTGTAGTGTTGGATTATATCTGTTTGTCATTAAATCTGATGTAAAATATCCTTTTGAAGCAAATGTCTTTCTTTTCCTTTTCCATTGCTCTATCACACCTTTTCCCATGCCACCCCAACCCCCTCTGCAGAGTAATGAGACTTGCTATGTTATTCTCAGCTACTTGAACTAGGGAACAGAACTGGAATTTGAGTTGTTTATGGATGCTAGAGCTATAAACAGTAGATGAAATTTTCAGAATATAGAATATAGACTTCTAAGAAAATAGGTTGAAAATTTAAGAATAAGGAATTTTAAGCATGTGGGTTTCATCAACAAGTAGAACTGTTCCATAGTCAACATTCACCAGCAATGGCTAGGCCATAGGTAGTGAACTCTCCATCTCCCCATCATTAGAAGTATTCTAGAAGACTCTGGAAAGCTACTTGTTATAAATGCCATAGCAGGAATTCTTGCAAGATGGGTAGGAGTTTGCCCTTGATGTCTTCTAAGGAACTTTCCATGCTTAGGATTGGGCTGTGAAATTTGGGAGGAATACTTTACCTTGTTTGTGAATTTTTCTGAGAAGTATTGCCCCTTAAAAGAAACAGACTTCTCATGCATTAACATAGTAAGTTCTTCATGAATTTTTATGAATAAATACATTATTTTATTAGTTGTGTTAAAGTTAAGTTTATGTTTAGTCCGTTCTTTCAAATTTTCATTAATAATACATAGAAGAGTATAAAAATTCTAAAGTGATATCTGCAAATAGGGTTTGCAATGTGTTCTTGAGTTCACACAGAAATCATTCAATAATTAATATTCTTAAAAGTAAAATTTTAATTTCATTAAACATTTTCCCACAAATATTGAAATATTTTCCATAAGAAAAGTTTTGTTTGTTAAAATTAGATTATATGTACAATTTGGTGTGATAGTATAAATAATTTATACCTGCTAAGCTAGGGAAGTATATATGATGCTTTTTCCATTAGCTATTTGAAATTTGGCTTTAACTTAAGTGGAAATCTCCCAGTAGTTCCTGCTTTTCATTGTATCTTTGTTCTCTTTTCTGGAGAAACTCATAAATTCATTTAGAATTGCTGATTTTGAATTCTCACAAGCCAGGGTAATCATACCTTATAAAGAAGTGGCAGAGCTCTTAGAAAACTAGCAGAGAGAGTAAGTAAGGATTTATTAAAAACAAAAAAACAAGCACTTGAACTAAATACCTTCCTCCTTCCCTGAGTAGCCACCCTTTAGTTCTAAATGCCTTGGGTATTATGGGAAAACACAATCTGCATCTCCTCATTGTTCATATTTGATCTGAGGTATCATTCTACCCTTGTCTCACATTTATTTTCAAATAGTTGGCACTTGGCAATGTCCTTTTTCCCATATCTACCTTTTCAATGTAATAGTACTCTTTGGGGACAGAAATGTTCTCTCATGTATATCTTGTTTCTTCTCTGACGAGGACATCTAGATGTTTTATGTTGTTAGTAACCCTCTAAATTCCTTAAGATGAAGTCTTTAACTCCTCTATCAGATAGCCTCGATTTTCACTCCTACAACAGCATTTGCCCATTTTTGAATGCGACTCTTGGTTTATTGCAGTAGCATGCCTTTTAACATTAGGTCCTTAGTGATTCCTGATAAATATGGTACCATACTTTCTTTTTTTTTTTTTTAAGAAAGAAAAGTTTGTTTAGAAGTAAATTAGAGAGAGAAAGAGAGGAGTGAAGATTCACCTCCCCAAGGTGGGGGAGGGGCCAAAGCCAGGAAGCATGGCGGTACCATACTTTCATTATTCATAAGCTCAGAGAACAATTGGAGAGAAACGAACATCTGTAATTAAAGTACACCTCCCCATAACTGTGGAGGAAAGGACTAGAATCCCTAGATAGAAGTATTGTTTGCATTACAGAATTCTTGATGCATAATGTTGAAACCTTCTAGTTTGCTTAATTTGTTAAATTGTTTATTGAAACAATCTTGAATGAACTTGTTTAATGAAAATGAAAGTTTTTTTATGATTATTTTCTTTTGTATTTTTTTCTTGACTGAAAACATGGCCAGGAAATAGTGCAGGTAGCAGTGACTTTATTTAGGCTGGGAAGTAGAAAGGCAAGGTGACTTAGAAACTTTGAATTGTTTTGATAAGTGATACATGTTCATATAGCAATTTTTGAAGACAAGAAATGTTTACATTTAAGTAACAATGAAGTTAAACACTTTAATTGTGATATGTTGATAATGCTTCTGTGAGCAAAACCTCTAGTTTTTTTAGTATTTTAGTTGAGTAGGATACAAATTTTCTTTTTTCTGAAAAAACCTTGTTTTAGCCCTCTTAGTCCACAAGAATCAGCTATACCATAAAACTGTGATGGTACTTCCATTATTTTGGCACACTTTCATTTCCCAACTTTGAAGCATTACAATATGGCATATGTGCCCAGGCATAGCACTTAAAATATCATAGTAGTTAAAAGCACGAGCTCAGGCAACTGCCTCGGGTCCCCTCCCACTCTGGGAGCTTTTCTGCCCTCTCAATAAATCCTGCTTTCTCACCTTCAAAAAAAAGCACAAGCTCCATATCTAGGCCACCTGAATTCAAATCCTGGCTTCACCACTTACAAGCTTTATGTTGTTGAACAAGTCTGTAGGCCTCCGTTTTCTCATCTGGAAAATAGGAATAATAATGTCATCAACTAAGGGCTAAATGAAATCATTCATGTAACACTCTTGGCAATGGCAAGTATTCATTAATGTTAGCTATTATTTTATTTTTATTATTTTATTACTAAATAATTATTATAGACTGTTACTAAAATTGCATGTATTCTCCTGGTTGTATCAAAGCTCCTTTGGATATAAATGTAGAAACAAACTAATAAACAAACCAAGAAATATTGTTTTCAAAGGTGATAACGTAATGCTTCTAGCCTCTCTTGCCCTCTGAGTTTGGTGAGGTTCCTAGGGTACTATGGTAGATTTGGATTAGTGTTCCCAATTCTTCAGTCCCTCCCTGTAAGAGATTTGTTCCTGCACACCCTTTGCCATGTGACGCTGCGCTTCTTCCTACTAGACCAGATGAAGGCTGCTTTCTCTCCCCACTAGCGTTGGTCTTGACTGTGTGACTTGCTTTGGCTGATGTTAAGGATTATGATGGTAAGGAGTATGATGTAAGCAGAGACCTTAAATGTGTTTGCATGGGTTAGTTTGCTCTCTTGTATTTCTGCCACCTACCATGAAAAGAACAAGCCTGCAAATAGTCACAGGTCCTGGAGTCAAGTAGGTCTATGGAACAGACCTGAACTCAATCCAGCACCTGAAGTCTAGCCTAGCACAGCCAAGCTCTGCAGCTAATTGAAAAAATATTTGTTGTCATAAAATGCTGAGATTTTTTAAGTTGTTGTATAGCTGTGTGGAAAAAGAGTTAACTTAGTAGGCCTAAATTGCTGTACTTCAAAAGGCCTATTTGCAAGATTGGCTCTTGGCTGGCATCTGGGCACTTAGATTTTGGGACAATTGCTACCATTAACTGATAAGAATAACTTATGGTGTCTAAACTGTTTGTGCAAGCAATATGGCTTAGCCAAACACCTGCTTTCCTTCTGGGATTCTGGGATTTTTGTAGGTGATACACAGAGGCTGCCTACGTGACCAACCCCCAGTAAAAACCCTGGGCACTGAGTCTCTAGTGAGCTTCCATTGTTGGCAACATTTCACCATGTTGTGACAACTCATCGTAGGGGGAATTAAATTCAATCTGTGTGACTCTACTGGGAGAGAATACTTGGAAGCTTGTTCCTGGTTTCCCTCAGCCTTAACCCTAAGTGTCTTTTGCTTTTGCTGGTTGTGCTTTGCCTCCTTTCACTTTAATAAATCATAGCCATGAGTACAAGTACATGTTGAGTCCTACGACTCCTAGTGAATCATTCAACCTGGGGGCAATCCTGGGGGACCTCTCAAACACAATTGAATAGCTACTGCAATAGTTGACTAATACAGGTACAAATAACTAATCATGTTAACATGAATCTTGACCTGTTATTATTTACTTTAATGCTCTTTGCAATGCCCGTTGCTAGTTTGGATTCACAGGCTCCTAGAAACAAAGCTTTTTTTCTAAAGGAACCTTTTGTCCCTACTTCTCCCACATGAGAGCTTTCTGTATAAGGTTTAGGTTTTACCACAGGCTAAGCCAAGCTCCCATAGTTGAAGGGATATGTTAGTGAATCCTTTCAGTCATTCCCCTGCCTTCCCAAACCTGATTTTGCTCAGCTCCTTGGGGCCTATAGCTGTTTGGCTATACTATACATATCCTTTCTCCATGGAGAACCAGCCCATTAGGTTAGGCTTTAACAAATATTGCTTCAATTCCAAATGTATCAATTTGGGTTCATTACTCTCTTTCCTATCTTTATGCTGTAACTGTTACATGAACTACATCTACACAATTATGAAGCCCACAAAACAATGATATAATTTTTGCTTTAAATTGTCATGTATATTTTCAAGAAATTATGAGGAAAAATTGTCCAGATATTTACCATTTCTGATGATTTTCTTTCCTATTTTTTTATCCATTTTTTGGATGAGGGATCAGTCATAATTTGAAATGTTTTTTCCATCCATCTATTGTGTCACTTTTCTATGTATGTTTTCAAGATTTCTCTTTATTTTTTATTTTCATCAGTATGACAATCATATTGCTAAGAATGTCCCTCACATCCTGCTTGGGGTTTGCTGAGATTCATGAATGTGTAAATTTATAGCCGTGTTTGGGAAATATTGTCATTATTTTTTTCATTTTTTTTTTTTGTCGAGACTCCAATTACTCATATGTTAGACAGTTTTGGTATTGTTCTATATGTTCCTGAGGCTCTATTCAGTTTTTAAATCTTTTTTTTTAACATCAGATATTTTCTATTGCTCCATCTTCAGCCTTATTGATACTTATTAATGGCTTAATGCCAAATTGGAAAGTTATATGAAATGGTCAAATTTATTTTGAAAATACAAAAACATACACAAAAGTAGAAGATCTGAATAGTTCGATATTTACTTTAAAAAATCAAATCTGTAATAAAATTGCCCTTAATAAATGTTTCATTTCCTAATGACTTCAGTGGTTAATTCTTCCAAATATTTAAAGAAGACATAAGAGAAAACAAATTTTTGAGAATACTTCCCAACTCATTTATAAGGCAAGCATAACATTAATATCAAAATATGACAGGAATGTTGCAAGAAAATTATTAGCCGATATCACTCATGAGTATAGACACAAAAATTTTAAACTTGATATTAGCAAACTGAATCCAGAAATATATATTTAAAATGCATTATAATCAAATGTGCAGTATATTCCAAGAATACAAGTTTGGATTAACATCAAAAAATTAGCATAAAAAAATCAACCAATGTAATTCACCATATATAAAGGAGAAAAGCCATATAGTTACCTCAATAGTTTTTGAAAAAGCATTTGATAAATTTCAACACTTAAACTTAAGAAAACCTGCAGCAGACTAGGAATAGAAGGGACCTTCTCTTAGGTAATAAGGGATTCTAGAAAACAAAACGGAAAACCACAAAACTGAAATTAGTATCATTCTTAATGGTGAAATACTGAATGCTTTCCCACTAAAGATAGGAGAAGGGTAATATCCTCTCTTACTACTTCTCTCTAACATTATGCTAGAGGTTGTGGCCAATGCAACAAGGCAAGTAAAAGATATAAAATTATATAGATTGGAAGGAAGAACAAAACTGTCTTTACTTGCAAATAACATGATTGTGTGCCAAGAAAATCCCAAGGAATCTACAAAAAGTGAATTGAGGGGGTTGCAGGAAGCAAATTAATTGTATTTTCATATACTGTCAATGAACAATTGGGAAACAAAACTTTAAAGTACCACTTATAATATTATCACAAAACATAAAATACTTAGTGATAAATCTAGCAAAGTATGTGCAAAATATTTATGCCAAAACCCATGAAATATTGGTGAGCAAAATTGAAGAAAACTAAGATATATGGAAAGATATACCATGTTAGTGGATTAGAATATTTGGTACTAAGATGCCAATATTCCCTAAATTGATTTATAACTTTAAATCAATCCCAATTGTATTATAGAACACTTGCTTTTCTAGTAGAAATTGACAAGATGACTCTAAAATTTATTTGGAAATACATTAGACCTAGAACAACCAAAATAACCTAAAAAGAACAAAGTTGCAGGACTTACCTTACCTGACCTGATTTCAACATTTACTATGTAGATATGGTAATCAACACAGTGTGGTATCACTGTAAAGATAGACAAATAGGTCAGTGAAACAATACTGAGAGTCTAGAGGTAGACCCACATATATGCAGTTGATTTTTGACAGCGATTTTGAAGCAATGCAGTGAGTAAAAGGACAGTCTTTTCAATAAATAATGCTGGAAACAATATATCTGTATGGAAAAAAATGAACTTTAGATCTCTAGCTAAAAATGAACACAAATTAGTTTGAGATAGGTGGATCTAAATCTAAAAACGAAACTATGAAGCTCCTAGAAGAAAACATAAAAGACTGCCTTCCATCTGGGGATAGCCAAAGTTTGGAAACTGATAAAAATGAGCTTTATAAAACTAAAATACATTTGCTCATCAAAAGCCTAGTAAGAAAAAAAGCAACCCACAGACAATAAGTACAATAAATATATGACAGAGGACCTGTATACAGAATATAGAGACAATTCCTACAACTCAATAATAATAAGCAACCCAATTTTTTTTAATTTTTAATTTTTGCAGCCCGATTTTTTAAATGATTATTAGACTGGAACAGACATGTCACATAGGAAGATATATAAGTAGTCAATAAGCATAGAAAAAGATGCTCAACACCATTGGTCATCAGAAAAATGGAAAGACCACAATGAGATATCACTACAATGGTCAAAATTAAAGGATAGCAAGTACAAATATTGGCAAAGATACAGAATAAGTGGAATTTTCCTGCATTACCTATAGTAATGCACAATGATACAGTTCTTTCAGAACATAGTTTAGAAATTACTTATAAAGTTAAGCATTCACTTACCATTTACCCAACAATCCCAAATTCACAAAAAGATTTGTAGGATGTGTCTATAGCAGCTTTATGTGTAAGCAGGCCAAAACTGGAAGCAACCCAAATGTCCATTGACAAATGAATGGGTAAACAAATTGTGGTATATCCATACTGTGGAATATTATTGGGCAAGACAAAAAAAGGAATGAATTACTGATACATGGACGAATCTCTAAAACATATGTTTCAATTTCATGGACATCTATAAATATCTCAAAATTTCAACTATTAATAAAAATATTATGCAAAAGAAGTCAGATACAAAGGAGTACACAATATACTCTTTTTTCATTATATGAAGTGTTTAGGAAAAACAAAACTCATTTATGTTGAAAAATATCGGAACGATTGTGGCCCCCAAGATAAGAGGGTTGACTGGGTTGTGGCATGAAGGAACTTTCTGGACAGGTCTATACATTTGTCAAACCTCATCGAAGTATACACTTGAGATTTGTGCACTCTACACTTTAAATTATATCTTAGTTAAGATATTCATATCTTTCTCTAATTTTCAAGTTAGATTTTATTCTCATTGATGTCATACAAGACCCAGATCTTTATGCGATTAACATTATAAAAGAAGTCTATGTATCTGGAAGTTGATTATCTTCTTCCCCTTGCTTTTCTTTCCCTTCCTTCTTCCTCCTGAAAACCACAGGAATGTGGAGAGAAGCTGAGTGACCATTATATGCAAAACTATAGCAGAAAACTTGTATCAGAATTGTGTCATTTGGACCTTGTGCAGGCCTATAATTTGAATGTGTGACTCTAGAAATGGTTGCTATGGTGATAAACCACTTTACTTAAATAGCATGTATTTTACTCAAAATTCAGAGAAATGGTAACAGTTTCTAGTAATCATGCACTGGTATTAACTTGCAAGGATATGCCTAGAGCTTACAGGTTTTGCATCCATTATCACCAGATAAGTTCATCAGGTTAAAGCTATGCCAGTGAATAATGAAATATGTATATTTAGCCCAATTTTCTTGTTACATATTTCCCCTTGCACACATGGAAGTCCCCCTTTCAAGATTAATAATATGAGCTGGAGAAATCAGGCCAAGGGTACTGAATTACAAAAAGGTGAAACTGGAGGGAGCCTTGTAAGGTCATCTTTTCCATCATTCTGCCTCCAGTAGAACTGGCTATTCTTCAACAGTCCCAAATGGTAAGAATTTGTCAACGATGACGAACAATTGGAATGCTGCTTGGGCAGCCCTTGGTATAACCGTCCTGACTGACTGACTGCAGCACCTAGAGATGCTGTCTTGGTCCACAGTGCTAAAATCTGCCCCCTCTTTCATTTTACAGGTTTTTATTTTATATATGAATATATATTATGTATATTTAATATATACATCCTCCTATTCTTTATCTTTTTAGATTGATTTATCTTATTCTTTATAAGAGACCTCCATCACAATCATATTAGTAGCTTGACTGTAAACATTCTCTGGTCTCCTTTTATCTGTCCAAACTGGTTGCAGTGTTTCAAGTATGAATGCATCATGATTTTATATAAGGATAGAGAAGTTTTTTGTTTGATTTCTAAGATGCTTTCTGATGACAGTCAGGTTTTCTTGGTCACTGTGTGATGATACATTAGATAGAGCAGTATCTTCAGAAAACAGTCTACAATGATTTTTAGGTCATCTCTTGGATTGATAAATGGATGACCAACAGCTTCATACTTATCATTTAGAATCTTTCCCCCTAGAACTGAATATTGAAATTCCTCTGTCATCTTTCTCCCCCTTTGTACAATCTTATGGAAGCTCATCACCTTCTATTTGCTTTTCATGACCTGGAAGATCTTATAGCCTTGGCAATTTCATTTTTCATTTCTCTGTTCTATTACTTACAAAACTATAAAATTGCATCAGCGACAGTATAGATCCCTGAGGAATCCTACCAGCTATGAGAGAAGAAAAGGAGAAACCCAAAACTTAGATACTATCACCTAACAAAAGAAATCCCTGAAAAATTAAGATTTTTTTTCACGTTCCTAGATAAAGCCTGGAAGCTGGGATTCGCCTTGGCCATTCATGATCCCAGGAGGTGAGAGGTTTGGCTCTTTGTGAAGAAAACTACAGCTCAGCCTGAAGGGCACCATGGTGGCATCCCTGTTCTGTTAGCATCAGAGAATGGTTGGAATGCAGTGTATTTAAGAGGGGAGTCTCATATTCTTTAGGAAATCTTTTAGGATTCTGCTTCCAAAACAATGACATCCTAAACTTAATGCAGCTACAAATTGGCAAAGAGAAATGATAAGGCATGCATACAGTATTGTACATGGAAACCCATATACTCAGGTGCTTATATGCATTTGCAATGAACTTTTGCATAAAGGTAAGTAAATTTGCATTGATGTTACCAGAAAGTGAATAAATAGTATTATTATTTGTCTTAGTGCTGCCACTTTTTGGCTAATTTTGGAGCTCAGTTAAAATGTGTTTGACCATATTAGTTTTTTTTTTTTCAATATTTTTTATTATGATATTGTGGGGTACAGTTAAGGGTTAGGTATACAGATATGCTTCATTCAGTCACCCTTGTTGAAAAGAGGTGTCTCCCCGGACCATATTAGTTTTAATGTGTATTAAAAAACAAATTGGCAAAGAAATAAGGAAATGGGTACTCATATATGCTGCTGGTAAGAGTATAGGTTGGTACAACTGCAATGGAAGGCAGTGTGGTGATATCTTTCAAAATTGTAAATCCACATACCATTTCACCCAGGAATTCCACTTCTAAAATATATATCCTATTGATATACTTACGCATGTATAAAATAGCACAAGTACAAGACTATTTATAGTGTGTTATTTGTACTAGCAAAATATTGGAAACAGCCTGAACATTCATTGTGAAGGGACAGCTAAATAAATTGCAGTGCATCTAAACAAGAGAATACTGAACAGCCAGAAAAAAAGAATGAGGACTCTTTTCAGGAATTGACATGAAATAATCTTTCAGGATAATCATCAATTGAAAAATAATCAAGGCGTAAAAGAGTGTTTGCAGTTGGCTACCATTTGGGTAAAAAGGGGGGAAAGAGAGAATGCCAGTGGATAGATTAGATTGAACCATGTGAAGCTGCCATTATTACACTCTTTTTGATCTGCAACCAATTGCCATGACAATGGAATGACAACCAATCTTATTTGGTTCCTAATATTTGCTTGAAGATACATAAAACCTCTCTGAAAATGTATACTGTAAATTGACAATATTGAGTATTTTTGATGGAGGAAGAGCTGACTTAGCTATGGGGGCAAGAGGAGAATTTGAACATTGTGAATATAAAATCATTGGGATGTACTACCTATTTAAAAAGTAAATCACTAAAATTATAAATAAGTAAATGTGGCTAAGGAATATCATTTTCTCATCTTGCTACAGAATGAAACAGAAATGTCATGACAAAGCAACTCGATATTTTGGTTTAGTTTTTTTTTTCTTCTTTCCACTTCACCATAAAATTCTGATAGTGAGCTTAAGATATTGTATCTATGAAGAAAATACCAGAACCTGTTAAGTTTTTAGAAAAAAGAAAAATCTACATCACTAATCCTGTCCACAGAGATTGTTTCTAAGACTTTTTGGGAGGTGATGGCTCTTCTGGGTCTACTTTAATGACTAAAATACATTGACAAGTGGAGCAGTGAAGAAGGGAAACATTAGGTCAGATATGAATATGAATACATTGAAAAGAAAATGACTGAACCTATTCCTGTCCTATAGACTATTGGTTGTAGTGAACGTGTTGTAAAACTTCCTCAGCTACTTGGATAATAACTCAAAAGTCAAGTAGAAATGTCAAAAAAACCAGAGGGCTACACTTAGATTCACCTTTCAGTAGAATTTGTATGTAAAGTTAATTAAATTTTAGGAATTGAAAATTTCAAGATGGGTTCCATATCTTAGGGACCAGGACCGTACTAAACAAAGCAACTTGTCCTCAGCAAGATATTAGAACAGCAAGAGTGTTGTGTCCTCACCTACTGCTGAAGATAAGGCATTCTCAATAAGAATACATCTATGTTAGCAAATGCTGAAGAATTTTCAATATTTTCTACTTCTTGAAAGAATACACAGAGAAGTAACCCAAAAATATTTTTGCTGGAAAAAAACAAGAGAAAGTGACCTTTTTGCATTTCAAATTTTTATGCAAGTTAATTTTTTAAGGTACAAATTATGTTTAAGTATTACCTGCTCAGGAATTAGCATACACTGTTATAAAATCAGACATGAATGATGTTCTGAAGAGGTACGTGTTTAACGGCTGTCTGCAGTGTCAAACATCAGGTAGACTTTCTCTTTCTTGAAATATAGGTACCAAAAAGTGTAAATGACCCCAAATTTTGCTGCAGCCCAGAGCTGTCATATATTTATTGGGCAAACATATATTAAGTGCTGCTACTGGGTATGAAATGTGATCACTGTATTAAAAGAGCCTGAATGATCCAAGAAACACCAGGTCCATCTTTTGTATGCTACATGTAATCGTTTCACATTCTTTGAAAATTGTTAACCTGATTTTTAACCCAAGTGTATTGTGATTTTCAGTTAACCAGAATATTAAACTTGTAAGCCCTTTCCCAGATCATTCTGTGTAAATGAGAGCTTGCTGTATTTCGACCCCAATTTCTTGACCGTTGTCCTGCTTTGTAGATATCCCGAGACATTCTCCATTCTTTTAGAACTCTATGCTCAGCTTCATTTAGTTAAAAGTGATCACTTTTTAAATGGTCAAAATGGACTCTGCTTCTCTCTTGACAGCAGGATCTGAGACCACTTCCTCTTTTATTGTGGCATGAGTTACCCTGACAAAATAGCAGTTGCCTATTACAATCTCCTCTACTTGTTTTGTTCTTTAAAGCCCATGCAGTACTTTATGGCCACCCTCTCACTTCATTCTCCTGAAACCTTTTGTAGTAAACATGCAAATACTATTTTCCACCACTTAACAGTGCGGAATGAGGACTCAAAGAGGTCTACAGACCTGCCCAAGTGGTGCAAATGGGATTTAAAGTCAGTTGCTGAGATTAATGCAGAATGTGAGTGTGAGCCATATGTAGCAACTTTGTACCCATGGTAGAAAGAATAATCGTGATGTACTTGTCAGGGTGTCTGTCCATATAAGTACCAATGCTCGTCTAGATATGGACGAACTAGAAATCTGTAAAGATGAAATGAGATGAGTACAATTAAGTCCAAGTGGACGTCCCTGTACAAATGTTACCAGACATTAACTTTCATTTGGATGGCAGAGGTTTTAGGCTGAGGTGGAAGGATCGCCGGAGCCCAACAGGTCGAGGCTGCGGTGGCCAGGAATGTGCCACTGCACTCCAGTCTGGGCGACAGAGTGAGACTCCAACTCAAAAGAAAAAAAAAAAGAAAGAAAGAAAGAAAGAAATTAAGCCTGTACCATTTACTCCACACCAAACACCAAACAGTTCAATTTGCTTGAAGGTACAAAAGAAACTTTCTTGGGCATTTAGTAATAATTTTAGAATGTTTCTATTCCACAACTAGAGAGTGCTGCAGCTTACAAATCCTGGATAAATTTATAGTTCCTTGCTTCTTTAATTGACGTACATTGCTGTGTGTCCAAAAAGTAATCCAGGCCTTTTCTTTTCTTTGCAGTCTGCGGCTTATGAAAAGAAATTTCCTGCAGTCAGTAAGAAGGCAGATATGAACAGTTTTGACATGGGTGGTTCAAGTTCCATGTCTAGCAAACTTCTTCCAGTTGAACTCAAGGAAGAAACAGAGAAAAACCCTGTGACTCCAAGCCAAGTCAAAGGTACTAAATCCACGACCCTGTCTAGAACCAAAAAGAAGTCCTAAGGTTCCCTCCAGTGCTGGACAGTACAGAAGAAACAAAGCTGCTCTTGTTAGCGCTAAAATGAGGGGGTGGGAGGGGTAGAGGACAGCACTGTGCTGAGCTTGTAGCGTTTTAGCTCCTCTGAGCCCTGCCATGTGTTTGCCTCCGCTTAAAATGGAAGCTAGTTATCTCCAAAGCAGCATAAACTGCACATGGGTGTTCGAGGACTGCCACCAATAGGTCTGGCAGTGGGCTGTGGCTGAAATCAGCTCAAGATGTATGTGAGGGTTGTTTAGGGGGCCAGATGTCCCCATTGCAAGGCTGTGGGCAGGCATATTTGCTCAGTTTTACTTCAGATTCTTTTATTTAGGCACAATTATTTATAGGGAAAACAAGAGGCCAATATGGTAATGGAGGTTCCAAATGATTATGTGCACTTTGCACTAGAAGACTTTGTTAGAAAATTACTAATAAACTTGCCATAGGCATCCAACAGAAATGTTTCAGTCATTCACACGTGTTCTTGTTAGTTTAGGTTGCTGTAGATTGTTTGAGACAACTTATCTTAAATGTAGAAAAATAGGAGATTTTGTAATTGCTTGTTCACTGACTTGCTGCTAAATTCCCAATGTATTGACTAAACCAATAAAAAAAACTGTTATCTGTGGACATTAATTTTTATGTTAATAAGAGGTGACTATAATAAGGTCCTCTAAGTCTTTAGGCAAATTATGAGCTTGGCCTGCTGCTGCAGTGGTAGGCACACATCTTTGGGGAAGGTCGTGAGGCTGGATACAGGGGACAATATATCATTACTCTTAACATTATAAGTATCTCCTTTCCACCTGGGTAAATAATTTTGCCATTTTCCGTCAAACTGGGTGAATAGATGCTTCCGTTGGCTTCCCAAGGAAATTCTAAAGAAGCAATTTGCAATTGCTTTTAACTTTATAAAGTAGTAATCTAGTTTCATCTCAAATCCCCATGGAATTGTTAGTTAGGTCTCCAAAATGACCCACATCTGGCCAGCTGAGCATGTACTAATTGCATTTAAATTCAGTGGGTGAGCCAGGCTTGGTGACTCAGCCTGTAATCCCGCGCCTTGGGAGGCTGAGGTGAGTGGATTGCCTGAGCCCGCAGGTTCGAGACCTGCCTGGGCAACTTGGCGAGACCTCACCTCTACAATAAATCAAAAAATTAGCCGAGCATGGTAGCGCACGCCTGTAGTTCCAGCTACCTGGAAGGCTGAGGCGGAAGGATCGCCAGAGCCCAGCAGGTCGAGGCTGCGGTGGCCGGGAGTGTGCCACTCCACTCCAGTCTGGGCAACGGAGTGAGACTCCAACTCAAAAAAAAAAAAAAAAAAAAAAAAATTCAGTGGGTGGCTAGAGGTAGTACATGTGCTCCTTGCAGTTAATTTAGAAGACACTCTTGTGGTTCAGAGTGGGTCAAAGATGACACTGGTGTGTGTTGCCCCAGCTAAGTGGTTCTGCCAGTATTTTTTTCAGGACCTGCAACGTGTTTCCCTTGGAAAACCTGCTGGCCAAATCATATCTAGTGCAAATTGTATTTTATTTTAAACTGGAGTTGACATAGCTTCTCCAAGGTTTTTCTCCCTTCTTGATTATTATTTTCAGTGTTATCAGGAGCCCATAAGCCATATCCTGAGTGTTAAGCATTCTCTCAGGGTTTAGGAAACTGTCTAAAGAGTGTATTCTGTTTTGCTGCTGAGAATGCTGGCCTCATTAGCTAAGTGGAGAATTCCCTTCTTCTCTTACTGTTTCCCCATGTCCAGGAGCCTCTCAGTCAGTTCCCAGCTGGCAAGTTGCCTCAAACACTCTTCTCACTCACTTCTGTCTCTTCTCTGGTGAATCTTAGCACTTTTTAGATGATCTGTTTGAAACGATCTATTTACTGTTCTGGTTCCTCTCCCTGGAGGAGGCACGTAACTACCTGTGTCTGTCTAGTTGGCCATCTTGATACCTCTCGTCCCTTCCTTAGTAATACTCATGGAGGCAGAGGTGAGGGCTGCAGTTCTATCACCTCTGGAAGAAAAGAACAGGGACCTAGTACCTGATGGAGTACCTAGTGGCTGCTAGTCTCCTTGCAGAACAGACAGTCAACACAGTGGCTTAGATTCTGCCTATTCCTTGGGCCTGAAAATGCAGTATTCTCTATATTCAAAATGCTCTCTTTTTTTTCACAGTGATATTGTCTTTTGGGATTACAGGATGCTGTTGTTAAATGGAGTACTAGCCACATTTCTCTTGGCCCTAAAAATTAATGATTCTTCTCAGTAAACTTGAGCAAAGATCCAAAACTAACCACTAGCTGAAAGGTGATGTCATTTTTGTAGCATTTTCCCACCCACACCAGGCAAGGCCAACCATCCTTCCAACCATAAGATGCATTCAATTAACTCTTCTCTATCCAGCTCTTCACTTTATTTGTATAAAATCATTTTGATAGAAATTTAGCTCCCTATTTCTAGAGAGAATTTCCATCTTATTTTGATCTGTTATTTATTTGCATGGAACACTTGGACAAGGTTGTGTCCGAGTTTTGTTTCCCAACTGATGTCCCTCTTCAATGTCTGGGGATATGTGGCCTTGCTCTCTCCATTTGCTTTCCCAGCTATGGAAAAGGGAGGTCTTCCATTTCAGACTGACTTTCAATGACTGATAGGCCAACTCTAAGGCATCAATAACAATCTCTGTGACACCTCCTGTGTTCCATAGGACGGAGTTGGGCTTTGCTATGACCCAGAGGCACATACTTTGTCTAGGACAGAGCAGAATGGTGTTATTTCCAAGGAATGCAAACACTGCTCAACACTCCAACTTGAATAGCAGACAAGTCAATGAGGCAGCATGGGATGAAAGAGAGAAATGCAGACTTGGAACTGGGAACAAGTTCAGATGAGCAGAATAGAACAGGATATCAGAGAAGAAAGAAAAATGGGTTGGGAGTGTGGGGGGCAAGAGTATAATAAACAAAGAGAACTGGATGGCAACACATGGCTCTGCCAGATCTGGAAGCCAAAGGCAGAGGAGGGAAGCACGGCTCATGGAATGGTTGGTTGCTCCAGGCCAGTCCAGGTAACATCAGCCCCCTCCCATGGAATGCACCCAGGCAAACCTAGATGAAGACACAGGCTGAAGAAACAAAGACCCAGGGAAACAGAAGTTCAGAGAGACTATGATTTTAAGAGTTGGCCACAAAATTGTTCTTACATTTTGAGTTGAAAAGTTGTGTGGTGTTTGAGGGGTGTGAGGAGTAGAGGGGTGGGAGAAGGACAAAAAAAAAAAATCAAAACATTTTGTGCTTATCACTGAAATGCTTTGTTTAAATAATTCTATTTGACTCTAAAATGTAAGTTCCAGGTAGACAGATCAAAAGCAGCCAGTCTTGAAAATGAAGCTTTTAAAATTCTAGCCCTGCTGTTGGAATAGAGAATAAAGGCTTTGTTCAAACATGCATCCCCAGCAGTAAGCAGAGCTTTGAAATTGGTCAGGGAAGTTTTGTCCTGTAATGGCTGCATTTGGCTAGGCACCAAGGAGCTTTGGCCTCTGGGAAATGACCCTGGGCTGGATATTTTCCTCTGACCCTCCAGAACCACTCTGTCTGCTCTGCCCCCTCTGCCCAGAGAGGCTGATCTTTAGGGACTGCCTTCACAGGCCCCCTTGGCTTCTGCGTGTGTTGGGATTTGGCCAATGGAGGCACCGACAGGAGACCAGAGGGTGGGAGAGTGAGGTCCAGACGTTGATCTCCCCAGCGCCTCCCTCCTCCACACCAGCCTCCTGGGCATTGGCTGGCTGCCTCTTCCTCTGGGCACAGCTCCTACCAAGCAGCTTCTTAAGCTGCATTTCTGTCCCTGCAGGCCAAGAGCAACCTCTTGCCCTGGGTACTTTCCTTGTGGGTTTCCCTGAGCACTCTCAGTGCCTTGATAAACAGTGTCTCCATTAAACTCTCATGTTCTCATGCTCTCATGTTCCTGGGATCCGGACCTGGGCCGAGCAAGATAAATCTAGCATTGCCCGACTGACTCTGAAATCTGAAGTCGTCTGGGTCCAGAAGTTTTGGGAGCCTAAAGAGGACAACACTTCACTGTGACAGCCAGGAGGACCTGGGGTGGGGGAGAAGCTGGCCCTGCTGTCTGCTGGCCTGATGAAGGCACACAGCAGGGGCTTCCAGGGAACCTGCGCAGCCCAGGAAGCACAGGCAACCTTGAGACAGGATGTCTCCCTGGGCTTAGCATTTGCTTCATCTTTATAAGCACTGAAATGGCTTTACAAAAGCATTTTAAAGTAAAATTTTTACTATTCAAAGGTCTCACATAGTTCAGTTTTACTCTTCAGGATCCTGTATTTTTCTGAGTGAGCTGGCTGAGAGCTGATTTTTATTTCTGTTCAGTACATTGTTATCACTTAATTCTCATTGGTGAGCCAATTTTCTTTGCCTTTGTTCTTCAAAGGAAGGCCAGATTCACTGGCTGGCTTGCGTTTTTGTGGCTGCCTCCCTCAGTTGCTGCTATAATCAACTCCACTCTGTTCTCTCTGTGTCAGTTCTCCACATTTCCCGGAATTATCTGGGGCGGCCCTCAGAGGAGTGGCAGGGGTTCCCACCGCTGTCCCATGGGGAAGATTATTGGGGCCATTGCAGTGTTACCACTGCAGTCTTAGTGACCCACCCTTCCCTGTTGCCTGGTGCCATCCCTGACACCTTAGCTGGATTCTGTGAACATGGAATAAGGACCTCAGAGGGCCTCCTCCCGAAAGACTCAGCAGTTTCCAGCCTAGCTCAGAGGACAGGGCCTCAGATGCAGGGCAGCCCCTCCCCACAGTATACTCCTGCTTGCCCTTCCCCTAGCTAGATTCCACAGCATCTTCAGACTGTATCTGTGGCATTGACACAGAGGTCATATAAGTCTCCCTACCCTTGGGCACTGAAACCTCTTTGCGGTCAAGATCCTAAAGCCAGCCTATTGTGAGGAAAACTTTCCTCATCAGAAAGAAAGTTGTCTCCATCTCCAGGAGCAATTATAAGGCCAGGAGTCAGCAGTCCCAGTCTGACCAAGAGATGAGGCAGGTGGGATGGGAGACAAAGGGTACCTGGCACCCTCCCTAGACCCTGAGAAGGAAACTCTTGTGTGGAGGTGGCAAGCAATATTTTCTGCTCCAAGCTTCAGCTTATATTGAGTTTACTAGAATCAAAGTCCTCTTGTAGGCTGAACTTTGAGCTATATTAGTGGGAGGGATCTCTGTCTTTAACTAAAGTCCCTATTCAGAGTTGATGTGATATTAGCAGCCACATTTAGGAGCACTTAACCATGTTTCAGACACTATTCTAAGCACTTTGCATGTATGAATTCTCTTAATCTTTATAACAGCCTATGAAGTGGGTACTGTTATTATCCCTACAGAGGAACAAATTGAGGAACAGAGAGATTAAGAAACTTGTCTAAGGTTGCACAGCTAAGAAGTAGCAGAGTCAGGATCCAAACCTAGTCCCCAGGCTCAAGTGTGGCACTGTTGTGCTATAGGCCTCTCAAGGCATTTGTAGTTTTGCATCCCTGCCGTCTAGACCTGATCTGCTATAAAGTTTGATCCCAGGATTTCAAGAGACTGAGTGGCTCACGGACACATCTGCCTCCCAGCAAGAACCTAGACAGGTAATTTTGACAAGTTTGTGGCTTGAGGTTTCAGAAGAAAGTGGGATTATTTCCGTGTTGACAAATTTGGTTAAGACCCAACCACGTGGTATCAGGGAAAGCTGCATTCTGAAGGGCTTTGCATGATAAAAATAAGTTCTCGAGGCTGTAACTGGTCACTGACTGGCACAGTCTTTAGAAGTCTTTGAATATGTTTTTGACTGAAGAGAGAAAAGAAGCTCCTTTGCCTCCTCAGGTATTCACATGGATGGTCCTTTCTGGACAGACATGACAGATCAATGCTCGATGCTTACCAGGAGCCAAGTGTTGCACTTCTCATCACAGGGCAGTGCAGGTTAAGAATCACTACTGTGTTTCAGTTTCCCATAATTCCTCATCAGGTAACGGGGGTAACTGTGCTTCTGGGCAGGTGGTATTCAGAAGTCAGCTACTGGGGCAGATCCCTGCGTACCTCTAGCTCTAGCCATCACTTAGTGCTTTGGGATAAAGTTAGGCACGGTGTTTTTTTTCCATGTCATATCGACACCATCCTGGCCCAGGGAGCACACATGTATCTGTAGGCTCAGGCCCATTCTTTGGTGCAAGACAGGAGAGACTTCTGCTCTGGGATTAAGCCAGTAGCTAAGGATGGTACCGCCGCCCCCAGACCTCTAGTCTGTTGCCAGCTACTTGATACTGGAAGAAGAGAGGCAGTTCTTATTCGGGATACTCATTGCTGTTTTGGAACTTTGAAGGAAAAGGCTTCTAGTAGCTTCCCAAGCCCATTCAAATGCATAATTTATTTTTTTTACAAGAGCTGATTTTCTTCCAGAAGCATTTACCTGGTTGTAACTTGTCGCCATCAGTACAGAACTTACTCAACAAGACTTTAGTCATTCAGCCACTTGAGTTATATCAGCTTTCTGCTCACTGATCTTCCATACCAGTCCCTGATGAAGCATTGTCATGTACCCCTCCCACGCAAACTCTTGACAGGAATGCCTGACCTCAAGTACATTCTGATGGCTTAGAGGGAACAACATTATGGCCACTGCCAAAGTCTTCTTCCTCCAAGATGACCAACAGCAGATGTTATGTCACTGGCACGAAGGACAGAGTTGTACAAAGAATGTTCATCAAGCAGAACTGGATTGAGAGACTTGGTCATTCAGTCAAGAAATAGCTAATGGCCACTGCCAGGCACTGATAGACACTGGACATAAATTATGTGAAAGACAGTCAAGGCCATTGCCCAATGTAAGGAGCTTGTAGTCTTGGGGCATGGGGGAAGATAATGGCCATCTATACAAATATGTAAAATAATGATACATTGTGATTAGGGCTAGGAAGGAATTTATAGAGTGCTATTATTACAGAGAATAACAGAGGAGGAACCCTCTTGGAGAGCCTTTCTGAAAAAAGCTTGAAGGCTAAAGAGAAGTCAATCATGGGAAGAACCAAGGGAAAAATGTTTTAGGCAGAGGGAACAGGCAAAGAACTGGGTGGATTTCAGGACTTGGTCCAAAGACCAGGATGATGGAAGAAGGGGAGAAGCAGGGGCCAGGCCCTGCAGGACCTTGGGAGCCACAGGAAGAAACTCATTCATCCCATTTATTCTAAATACACCAGGAAGTCATTGACAGGTTTCATCTAGGGCATAGCATCTGATTAAGCATTTAAAGGAGGACTCTGTCTTCTGTGTGACAAATGACTCAATGTGGAGCAAAAAGGAAAGCAGGAGATTGGTTAGAGGATGTTGAATAAGATGGTAGAAGAGAAGATGAAGAAAATTGGGTTGATATGGAGATAGAATTTTTTATTTTATTTTATTTTTTAAGAGACGATGTCTTGCTATGTTACCTAAGCTAGTCTCGAACTCCTGGGCTCAGGCGATCTTCTCATCTCAGCCTCCCAAAGTGCTGGGATTATAAGCATGAGCCACCACACTTGGCCAGGAGATAGAATTGATAGGATGCAATGACAGACTGGATGTGGTGGGTGAGGAAAAATTGAGGCAGGGAGCCCAAGAATGACTTTTGTCTTCAGTAACAAGATTGATGGTGATTTCACTTATTGGAAAAAGGTCAAGTTGGGGATGACCAGTCGAATGAAGCGTTCTATCTGGTCATATTAAGTTTGAGATGCCTATCAGACCTCCAAGTGGAAATGGCTACTTAAGATGGATTTAAAGGTGGGCGGAGGGAAGAGAGGCCTACAACGGGGAAAGGATAAGAAAAGGGACCCAGAGCTAATTGTGGGCAGGGGCTTCTGGATGCCCAACAGAGCTCACAGAACCCAGGGCCCTAGGGAGACCAGGTATCCAGGCACCATCTTGATCCACACAGCTGCTGTGTCTCCTTCACTCAAGGACTAGGCAGTGACTGCACTTTGGCAAGAACAAGGATGAGAATGGAATGGAATGATGTGAAATGCAATTTGGAGAAATATCTCTGGGAGATGTGGCCAAACCCCGTTATAGCTTGATTAATGGAATCTGAATAGCGATGGGTAATAAAGCCCTCGATAGTGAAATCATAATTCCATAGCCTCCCATCAGCAATAAATCAGAAAATGTGGACCAGATTCTCAAAACCCAAATTTGCAGAATCATGGACTGTCTGAACTGTTCCTTCAGCCCAGCTGTCCCCTGGTGCAGGGACCCCACCCACAGCCTCCTCCAGGGAACTCCCAGCTCAGATGACATGCTTCCTGGGATGGGAGGCTCTTCAACTCCCAAAGCATCTGGAGTCCACTCTGGAAATACACAAGTGCTAGAAAATTCTTCATATGATCTGACGTCTGCTGCTCACCAGCCCTTCTGGAACTATTTAAAGCCTGTCCCAGCTGCCTTATACTGGCCCCTTGGATTTAAAGGTGGTCCCCACAGCCTTCTGTGCCTTCTCCAGGCCAAACATCAATTCTGGACTCCTCCTTAGGCCCTTCATTCTAGTTTGTCTGGAAATGGAACCCAGGCCTCAAATTGTGGCCCATCACCTCAGGTCCTCAGGGCACCATGCCTCTGTCACTGTGGCCCATTGTGTTCCTGTTAATAAGGATTCGTGGGCAATCTGGCTTGAGTGTACTAGAACAGGCTTTAATGACAATGTGTCCCTGAAGCATGGTTATTTTCCTGTCAATGTCCTTGTGGCAGACTCTCAATGACCACTAAAGAGCCCTCTCACAGCGTGATGCCTGCGGGGAGCAACAGAGAGTGTGTCGAGTCGACGTGCCTGGGTTGGGTCTGAGTCACAGAGCCCTTAGATCACTGGGGAAAGACAGACTCATTTTCCTTAAGTGTCTGTCTTGCTAATTATCCACTGAGATATATGGAGAGGGAAGAAGACACAAACCGAATTACAGGCCTGCTTGCCAGAGAATGCATTAATGGCTTAGCTGCTGCTGGAGTGGCGATGGGAAACAGAGGAGAGGCTTAGCAACCTCAGACTGGACCTGTCCCGGACCCTCTAAACAGGATGAGTACGAGGTGTCGTCTGTGCAACCCGGAAGTCCCCACGCCTCCCACCTGCAGGCTCTGGGGGCACATTAACATCTGTGCCTAAATGAAGTGGCTCTGGGTCCTCTCCCCATGTTGCTAACTGGAATCTGGGTCTTTCAGGGAATATTCTTTCCCCCCTCCCCCAAACATCTCTGAGAAACTAGGAGTGCTCACCCATCGTTATCCACCTGCAGCCCTTTGCCTGGGGCAGAGGCTCAGATGCGTGACTTCTGATGTCCTTGCCCCTCACTTTTATCTCCTGGGCTCCTGCCTCCCCAACCACTGTGCAGCTTCTGCTGAGTCAGGGGCTGTGGCAGCTACTGCCCAGCAAGATGCTGTGTGTCCAGCGTGATAAGAACCAGGCCCAAATCCCAGATATCCACCCCAATATGGTGTGGTGCAATGGCCTGGCCCTCAGATCCTCCCATGTTCCACACTACAGGGTGTCACCTCGTGTGGACTGGCCTTGGGAATGGCGTGGGTGGTAGGGGAGTGCTGGGTGCATGTGATGCAGGATGTGGGGGTGGGGCAAGGCAGAAATGTGTGGGAAGGGGTGTCATGTGGGAAAGCCATGGTGTGTATTGCAATTACAGAGAGACATGGGTGGAAGGGAAGGCCCTCAGAGATCACTCAGGCCTTCCCTGGGTCCACTCCCGGGACTCAGAGATTCCTAGGTAACCCTGACATGCAAGGTCTGCCTCCTGTCAGGGTCCCAAAGTAAAGGAATTTATAGGCTAGTTTCAAATTGCAGGGAACATAATGGAAAAAGCTTCTCTACCTATGGTGAAATGGCTCAGGCCACACTCATACCTAAAGTTTTTGGGTGACACTTGGCATTCTTGGAGGAACAAAGGGGGAAATGTAATTCTCACTGTACAGTGGGGCCCAGGGACCAGTGCCCACCAGACCAGAAACCAGGTAAGGTGTCGGCTGTAAGTGGATGCTGAATGCTAGCTAGGTGGTCTCCCAGGGCTCAGTATTCAGGAAGTCCTCTGTGGGATGAACTTTCTGCCTCCCGGCCCAGGGGTCAGGGCAGGCACAAGCTCCTATGGCTTAGTCACCCACAGCCCCAGCAGCTGTCCCCACCTTCATTCTCCCTGAATCAGCAGCAGGAGTCCTAACTCTTAGCCACCATGAAGGGAGAAGGGACAAGCAGGAGCCTGTCAGTTGACCTGGATTCTTGGAGTACCCCTTATCAATCATGTAGCCGTCCCCATCACTGCCTTTGGTAGTTGAGATTTCAAATGAAGTGTATTTTAATTGACCCATTTTTAGGGGGGATTCTTTGGGACCAAGGTGAAGATTGGGGGGTCTGAAGTGCCTCTCAAACAACAATGATTCCTAGGCAGCACTGACCCCAAGACTATAGGAGTATCCACTTTTCTGGGTTAATGAGGACACTGTCTCTTGCTGCTATAATAGTTTTGCTTTGACTGTGACATGGTTGAAGGAAAGTAGAGGATCTTCCAAGGTGCAAAGGGGCACAGTCAAGTTTCTAGTTTTGATTAATGGACCAACTTGAGCAGGATATAGGACACCGAGGAAGGGAGAACTGATACCAGGAAAACAGCTTCAGATTCTGTTTCTGAAGTCAGGAGGCTGGGGCGGCCGCCACAAAGGAGCCTCTCCGGCCCACTCAGGCTGTTGGGAACTTCAGGTTTCAGGCTACGCCGGGGATGGCTGGAGCCAACGTGTGGCAGCCGGAAGATGTGATCTCGCTTATTTAAAAGAAATGCAGAATCGAAGCCTGCCAAGACAAGGCTTTATTGCAAATGCTTCTCCACTTGCAGAGATCAGAGCTGATGAAGAAAGTGCACAGGTAGGATGGGAGGGAGGACAGTCAGAGAGCCAAACTCTGCCTCGTGCTTCCTACCTTCTCCTGACTCGAGCTGAAGATTCTAAATAAATCCCCTACCCAGTCCTGCCCAACACACGCATGTGAACATACTTGTGTGCAACTTCTGCCCCTCACTGCTGTAGAGGACACACTTGGGCTTGCCCACGTGACATGCTTAGACACACATCAGCTCATCTTTACTTCTGCCTCCTCCTGCCCAGGACCCAGGTTCCCAAGCCTCAGCCAGGATCCCTGTGTTCAAGAGCCCTGCTTTGCTGGCTGTGTTTGAACCATAGCTCTGACCCCACTCATTCCCCTGGGGCCTCTTTGGAGCAGTGGACATGACACGGACTCTCTGCCCCACCCTTCATCCCCAGCAGCCCCATGCAGATTCAGGCCTACAGGCTGCCTCATCCTCCAACTCTGAAACCACCAAAAAATATTTTGCAAAGAAGTATGGTGCCCTTCCCAGGAGGAATTTTACAAGTGACAGTTCCTCCATGATGAAACACCTGCTCAGTTTATTAATGTGTTTCCAGAGGATTCCGATACCAAGGCCTCCTAGAGAGTCTGGCACCCATTCCATAGGTGGCTGGCTTGGGAAAGGAGGAGGAAGGGAAGGAAGCAAGGGAATGCATTTGCCCTACTGGAAATCTGAAAATCTAAGAAGCCCGAATGTCTCGGCTCCAAGCTGAATTTCCCAACACTTCTGACAAGGACACCTGAACCCTAAGTCTCATTGATTTGCTTCTGCTTTCTGGGGGAAAATAATTTGCAGCTAAGTAAGTTGCAGACAACTCGCTGCTGGCAGCATGTGTGAACTGCTGTTATTTTCTTTTTTTTAGTTGGAGTCTCACTCTGTCACCCAGGCTGGAGTGCAGTAGCATGCTCACGGCAACGCCATCGTCAACCTGCTGGGCTCTGGTGATTCTTCCCCCTCAGCCTTCCAAGTAGCTGGAACTACAGGCGCATGCTACCACGTCTGGCTAGTTTTTTACTCATTGTAGAGATGAGGTCTCGCCAAGTTGCCCAGGCTGGTCTCGAACTCGCAGGCCCAGGCAATCTACTGGCCTCAGCCTCCCAAAGTCCTGGGATTACAGGCTGAGCCACCGAACCCAACCTGCTGATATGCTATTAATACGTATAAGTATAAAATAATTCTCAGTGGCTTTGGAAATCATCGAGCGGGTCTATTATTTTTACCCTGATTGTATTTGACTGGTTACTTAAGTAACACCAATCTAGGGGTACCTCATCAGTCACGAGTTTTTTTTCTGCCAAGCAGTGGGGAGGAGGTGGTGAGTAAGTGTGCCTTTGAGGTAGCCACAGGATAGAAATGTGTCACATTTGAACCAACATGATGCCTACTGTAAAGGCTAGCTGTTGGAAAGTTATACATTGGAAACCCTATTATTGCAAATAAGTGTCACTACATGACATAGGGTTAACCAACAAGCAACTAAATTGACAATGATGAAGCTAAATTAATAGTAGTCTGTGGTTAAAAGGCAAAAACAGCAGCTAATTAGAGCCACAGCCACTCAGGATAGCATCTCTTCAAACCTTTCACGTGTGCATTTCTGTGGGAGCTCTGTAGTCTTAGTGCTGCCAGACTCTTTAGGAGGGCTTGGCATCAGAATTCTCTGGAAACACATTAATAAACGGAGTCAGCATTACATGATGGAGGATATGTCACTTGGTAAAATTCCTCCTGGGAAGGCACCAAACTTCCTTGCAAAATATCCCTTGGTGGTTACTGAGCTGGAAGATGAGGCAGCTCATACACCTGGATCTGGGTAGGGCTGTTGGGGGTGAAGGGTGGGGTGGAGGGTCCATGCTGTGTCCAGTGCTCTAGGAGAAAAAGTGAGAAAGGAGCAGGGAGATGGTGGAAATCCTCCCATTATGCATAGTCTAAATGTTTGTGTCCCTCCAAAATTCATGTGTTCAAGTCTCAACCCCCAATGTGACTACATCTGGAGGTAGGGCCTTTATGGAGGTAATTAAGGTTGAATGAGATCATAAGGATGGGACTCTGGTCCAACAGGATTAGTGTCCTTTAAGGAGAGACACCAGAGACCTTGAATGCGATCTATATGCCCGTCTTCCTCTCCTCTCTCTCCCTCTCCCCTCCCCCCTTTCTCTCTCTCTCTTTCTCTGTCTCTCTTTCTCTCTGTCTCTCTGTGTGTGTGTCTGTGTCTCTGTCTCTGTCTCTCTCTCTCTCTCTCCCTCTCCCTCTCCCCACCCTCGCCTCTCACCATCATGGGAGGACACAGTGAGAAGATGCCCATCTGCAAGCCACCAACAGAGACCTCAGCAGAAGGTGAACCCTGTGGGATCTTGATCTTGATCTTGGACTTTCCAGCCTCCAGAGAAAATAAATGTCTGTTGTGTGAGCCGCACAACATAGCAACCTAAGCAGACAAAGACAATCCCTTACCTCTACCAATCCCCCCATCTCCAACTCACAAAGTGCCTGAGTGCAAGGGGCTTGGGGGTGGGAACCAGAGAGAGGGCTGGGCTCTGTGCTCTCACTGGGCCTTGGGTAATCTCAGTTGGACCCAAGGGAGGGTGAGAGGTGATGGGAGCTCAGAGGCAGAAAGAAGCAGCAGAAAGTCAGCCCAGGGCAACGGAGAGACAGTGTGCCAGGGCTCTGGACTCCCACAGGCTGTGTAAACCAGGCTTGGGGGCAGCAGGGGCCTTAGCTGAGAGCTGGGGACAGGACACATATAAGTGTGTCAATGTTGCACTCTGGAGCTTACATAATTGGGTGTGGGTAGGGAGGCCTGGGATGAAGGAAGACAAGGAATTGCATGTGATTGTGGCTGAGAGCCCAGGAGGCACCTGCATGCTTAACTGGTGGTGAGGGGCAGAAGGAGCCTCCAGGCCCCCTGCAGCTGTGACCACAACCCCCTCAAGGCAAGAGCTCCAGGGAGATCCCCTAGGAGGCCAGCCACTGGCATTTTTGGGGTCCTTGTCTGCTATGTTCTTTCAGGGGCTCCAGGCCCCTTAATATGGAGCCTGGGCCTGAATCACTGGGATAAGCCCTGTGAAGAGGGTCTGCTTATGTCTGGGTCTGTCCCAGTGGCAGTGGAGCCAGTGTCACCTGGTGCTGAGGAGGGGCGAGCCATCTGGATCTGAGACCATCCTGAGGTCCCTGTGGAGAGGCTGCCTCCCTCCAGTTTTCTACTTTTCTTCCATCATATCCTTCCCAGCCATACCTGGGCCCAGCCTGGCCCTCACACCACTACCCCTGCCCTCTTCCTCTTGGCTCCCAGGCTACCTGCTGGGTCCTGTCCCTGCCTTTAACCCAGGCCTCCCAGTAGGGGCAAAGGGTAATGTGTTGTTAATGTCACCTGGGCAGCTTTCTTTCCATATGGTCTCCACACCCCAGCAGTGTGACTTTGCAGCTCCCCATCAAAAGCTGGAATCTATTCCCTCAGCCCTTGAGTCTGGGCTGGACTTGCAACTTTCCTTGGCCAGTGGAGTGCCGTGGCAGGGTTATGTGCTGGTTCTGAGTTTATCCCTCGGGAGGCCTTGTGCGCTTCCTCTGCTCCCTGCCTTTGCTGTGAGAACAAGCCTAGATCAGCCTCCTAGAGGAAGAAAGACTGTAATGCACAAAGCCCAGGCATCGTGGCTGAGGCTCCACGTGTGTGAGGTGGCCCAGCAGCTGCAGACATTCCTCAGAATTGAGTCTGTCCTAAGGGGGCACAGAAAAGAGGGGGACAGTGAACTCTGCATCTGCCCAAAGCACCTACTGTGCAAATCCTCCCTGTTCCATGCAGTCTTTTTTCCAAGCTGAACCTTGGGTTCCTTATGAGCCCTGTCTAGCTACCTCCATGATAGCCCTTGTCTTTGTAATGGCCAAGCAGGGCTCCCTAGAGCAGCTGGCTAGTAGGAGGGTCCCAGAGTCCCTGGAGGGCAGGGACTGGCTGGGCCACCATGCCATCAGCCTCCCCGACTACTTGGCCTTGACACTCTCTGCAGCTACCAGAGCAAGACATGAACTCGGTCTGTGGAAGATGTGCTCTTGACCCTCAGATGCTGTCTTAACGGCTGTGAGGGGAAATCCCATAGGTTGGGTGTGCCTGTTTGAGTTGACCTTGGGAAGATGTCACCGTGAACACAGGTCCAGTCGCCCATGCAGGCTCTATGGGGTTTCCAGCCACCAGGCTATGTGCTGGGCTGTGTGCAAAGCCCAAACACCAAAGGCTCACAGTTCCCAGGTCCTGCTCATGAGTGTCTGCATTTCCTCTAGTTTCTAACTAGGAAGCCAAGGTTGCAAGAGTTTTCCCGACAGACTGGGGAGTCTGGTGTTTGTGTTGGAGCCCGGAAAGCAGGTGAGGCTCCTAAGTTTGAGGCATGTCCCCTACCTCTCTCCCGTCTATTCCTTCTCCAGGCCTGGCCCAGGCAGGTAGAAATATGAGGTCTTGGTCTAAGGCCCCTGTGGGTGACCCCCTGCGTTCTAGAGTGAGATTCCACCACCCTTACGAGGGCCTTCCTGGTGTGCACAGAACTTGGCTTGAGCCCTGGTAGCAACAGGGAGCTCAGGAGTACAGGACAGTCTGCTCTGGAATAGTGTGACTCCAGCTATTAGAAAAGGCTTCTTGCTGATCTGAAACTTTCCACCCACGCCTTCTCCTGGCATTAGCTTCCTAGGGCCGTGTAACACGTTACCACAGACTCTGTGGCTTAAAACAACAGAAATTCATCCCCTCACAGCTCAGGAGGCCACACACAAGTCCAAATCAGGATACTTACAGAGCCAAGCTCTCTCTGAAGTCTCAGGGCAGGATCCTTCCTGGCCTCTTCTGGCACCTGGTGACTCCTGGCGGTCCTCACCTTGTGACAGCGTCACTTCAGCCTGTGCCTCCACCTTCACATGCCCTTCCTCGCTATGTCTCCATGTGTCCTCTTGTAAGGACACCAGGCACTGGATTTAGGGCCCACCCTCAATCTGGGATGATTTCATCTCAAGATCCTTAACTAACTACCTCTGAAAAGTTTTTCTAAATAAGGTCATAGTTGGAGGCTCCAAGGGTACATGAATGTGAGGGGACACTATTTAACTCACCGTACTCCCTCATGGTCCCTCCTCTGCCCCAGGCCCCCACTGGGCACATATACTTCCTCGGCCCCCAGCGGCCCTCCAGAATCTGGCATCATCACTTCAGGGCAAAGCCCTGCTCCCTCCACTGCTCTGTCTACCCCTTGTCCCACTTCAAGGTCTCCAAACTCATGACTATCCTTTTCCTCTCACTCCAGACCACCCTGGGTGTCAAAGTCCCTCTTAAAACATGGCCCTCGACACAGAGCCCAGGAACCAACCCCGGGCCACTTCTTGTGCTAGGCTGAGTGCTCCTGCCAGAGCCGCCTGGGCTTGTACAGCACTGGGTGCCTGTGGGCACATCACACTTGCCCCAAATTCAAGATGTTACATGCACCCCTCTGAGATCCCCAGGTACCTGTGGCCTCAGGAATGGAGCATTTGGGGCCAGTGCTGCCCCACACATCTCCCTTATGGCAGTGCATGGGAAAAGCACCAGGGAGTTGTGTAAAGTCTTAGCTTTTGAGACCCGAACCTGAATCAGCCATTTTTCCTGGTACTTCTTAGGTCTAGTCCAGTCCTTCCAAAATGGTTCCAAGCCTGCCCTGGCCCTGGGAGGACAGGTGACCCCTCGGAATCAGTAGGGGCCACTTCTTGCCTGCATTGGATACCACGGCAGCAGGAGCACCAGAGAGGCTGTTCTTAAGGCGGATGGGCCTGAGCCAGGAACTCAGAGAGAGCAATTGACTTTCTTCGGGCCCACTGCCCAGGGCTCTGAGTTCTCATGGAGGAAACAGGCTCACACAGTGACTGAGCCCTTGGTGTGTAGGGCGCCACAGAGCTATTGAGGCTGGCCCCTTGAGTTACAGCCCTGGCACCTCAGGCCTCTACAACCATGAGGCCCTGCAAGCAAGGAAGACCAGTCCTCAGCCCAAATCCTCAGCCGTCCAGAAGGCATCTGTGGCTACCCAACTCTGGGGCATTGCCGGGGCCTGGCTTCTCAAGAGTTCCCAAGCTCTGGGAGTTCAGAATTTGACAAATGAGAAAATTGAAGTTAATAGGAAGGGAACCCAGGCCTGCTGAGCTCCAGTCCTGGGGCTTTGCTTCCACACTCAGGCTGGGTCACCCTCGCATAGGCTCCTTCCTCCTCCTCACCTTCTGGAAGCACCCCCTGCCCTCTGCCCCACTTAGGTCTGAAGATCCCATCCGCCCTTCCCACTGCCTCTGGGGCTCCCCGGAGCCACCAGTGCATTCATGTTAGCACACCTCGACTGGATTTTCTGGTTATAAATAAATGAATAAATATGCACAGCGTAAAAACTCAAACACCACAGAAAAGTGTAGAAAAGAAAGTTAAAACCAATCACCTGAGACTTCACTACCGAGAGTTAATAACTGTGAATATCTCAGTGACTTCAAAACATCCATCTCGTGAGCCTTCTTTCTTTCTCACACTCCTCCCAATGAATATGATTTTATGCAAATGTCAGATTATAAATACTTTAGTAACTTACAGTTTTGCCAAAACTGTGTAGAAAGGGCATTTCCCCATGTCTGTATGCATAGATCCATATCCCTGCTATGCTGTGGCTGCCCAGAAGTTCACTTTGTCCCATAATGGGCAATCCCACACTGATGGACACAGACTGTTGATGACTTTTGCTGTGATAAACAGCTCTGCGATGAATATTCTTCCACACATTGCTCGTTTGTGTGATTAACTCCTTTCCATAAATCCCCAGATGTGGAATTGAAGGTGAAAGGGCATGTATGTTTCATGTCTTGATCTGACTGCCCAATAGCTTGACGTGGCTGGGACCCTCCCTGGGGGCCATGGTAAGCTTTGTCTGATCCTGAGATGAATGGGAAGCAGGGAATCAAGGCTGCTAGACTGGAGCTCCTTGAGGGCAGGGTCCCATGGAGGGGAGGCTCCCATGGAGGGGAGATAGGAACCCACCACTCAGCAGGGCTTCAGAACTGGAGGGGTTAATTAAAGATGGATTGAGAAATCTATAAACACCCGGAAATGACTGACATGTGCTAATTTCTTCTTTAGTATTCACAATGGCTTTCTGTTAATTAAGAAGAGATGGAGCCCAGGGGAGAGGCGATGAGCCAGGCATTCTGGCACTAGTGGGCCGGGCGGGCTGCCCATACTGGGCCTGCCGGGGGTGAGCAGGCAGCCGGGGCACTGCTCGACCTTGAGGGCACAGGCCAAGGACAAGCTGGCCCTCAGGGAGCCTCCTTGGGCAAGAGGCAGCATTGTGCAAGGGGCAGGCAGCAGCTTTTAAGTTTCTTCTTTTTGAACCTCAGTGGCTGCTGGCCCCTGAGGAGACTGGGGACACAGGAGACCTGGGTGGGACTTGGGGTCTCCCATTTCCCAGAGTCCTTTCCACAGGCTTGGCAAAGACAAGATGGGCAGCATTTCCCCCCATAGCTGGTGGAGAAAATGAGGCTGAGTTGAAATTTCTAGAGTGGGTCCATTGGATTGGGTGCAGTGAGTAGGGAGGATCCTGCCCTCTGCTGCCTAGCTGCAGGGGTGGGATTACAAGATGGAGACCATCCTCAGGTCCCTCCTTCACATTCTCTCTCTCCCCACCACACCAAAGAAGCTTGAACTCTGGTTTAGGTCACTCCAGACAGACGAGGACACCTGGAAGCAGCCTGGGTGTGGACGTGTGCATATGTGTGTACATGTGTGTGCCCAGTATACCTGTGTGATGAGTGTGTGTCCATCATCTTGTGCATATTGTGTGTGTACAAAAGTGTGAACGTGAGTGTCTGTCTGTCTGAATCCTGATCGCACCACTTTCAAGCTATGTGTCTTTGGACAAGCTACCGAATATCTCTATAATTCCTATTCCTCTTCTGTAGAATGGATATTACAACAGTACTGCTTCATAGGGTTGCTGTGAAGACTGGGTGAGTGTGTGTAACACACTTAGAACAATTATTTTGTTCGAGCAGCCTTTTTAGCCTGGAACCCCCTTCCCTCTTCTCCTACTCAAGTATTTACTTGGTGAACTCCTACTCATTCTTCAAGACCCATTCTTCAGCTTGCATTAGGGCCATGGCACAGTACAAGATCTACACTTAGAGTCCTGAACTCACGGGCAGAACCTCAGTCCCTAAAAAAACACAGAGCATTCTATGCCCCACCCCCACACCTCATAGCCAATGCACAAATGTACACGTGAACACACATCAGCATGGGCTTGCATACATTTGTACAATGATGCTTGTAGACATGGAATGTACACCCACACACCCACACACACCTGCATGGATAGAACAGATGCAAATACTTTGTGTCCTCTGTGTTCACAGACATAGGACTCACACATATAATCTTTGCATTTGCACAGACATAAGCCCTCCACTGTACCGAGGCATAACTTACAGACACACATTATGTACACATACAAGGCACACATATAGTACTTTGTTCATGCATAATCAAAATGTATACTTTGTATACATAAATACATATACACAATTCAGACATACACAGGATACACACCTGTGTATACACATGGCAAGTACCAGTAAAAGATGGACGTATTCATTACACACAAGACAATGAAGAATAATAAATACATATGCACACGTGTGCATGCACAGCGTGCGCACACACGCATGTTGTACAGTCCTAAATGCAAGGCCTCAGATTCTCACAAGCCACACAAACAGGCCTATGACTGTCGTCCCTGGAGAAAACTCACCCTGAGCCAGTCCCCTCCCTTTAACCTTCAGCGCTGAAGGCTGCATTGGACCCACAGATGGGGAATTAATTGGTGTCATTAACATGTGGCAATGATAATGACTTCTCATCGATCCCTGTGGCAGACGTATGGCCACCCTGAGGAGGAACTGGGGGCTCAGGATTGGGGCCTGGGCCTTCCTTGCAGAGCTCTGGTCTTTGGTAGCCACATCAGGAGCCCCTATTCCTGCTCCCAGACCTTGGTGAGGCCCCACCTTGCAGGACTCCTCGCAGAGCACAGAAGGGAACTGGAATCCAGGGGAGATAAACCACTTGCCCAGAGGGTAGGGCTACCTGGGCACAGGGACTCAGGCCCTCCCACCCGACTCTCCTCTCCCCTTCCTGTCCTCTACCTCTCCCACCCTTTCTGTAGGAAAAGTTTCTCTGTCCCTCTTTTCCCTAGGTTCTAACTTCCCATGCGGCTGGCTTTGTTCCTCGTCTCTCTCCTCTGTCTAGGGGCCTTCTGTGGGACTGAGACCATGAGGTAGAGGAGATCGGCTGTAGGAAGGGGAGGGTCCAGGCTACAGAGAGAAGCCATAGAGATGGGGCTGGACAGACCAGCAGATTCCTGCTTCTCCTTGAAGGTACTGCATCCTCCAGGAAGCCTCCCCTCAAAGTTCCCACCCCAGGCTGGATGAGATGCCTCTTCTGATGTGTCAGTAGTTTTTACTCCATCCCAGCTCTTACCACACAGGATTGTAAAGGTCTGTCTACTCCTCTCCTTCCCAATGGTGCCATGTTCCCTTCACATGTGGACTGTGTCTAACTGGTCTTTGCAGCTTCTTTACACTTTCCCTAGACAGGCAAGTAGTAGGTGCCTAATGGATGTAGAATAAACGGAGACAGACTCAGACAGACAGACCGACAGATGGTGAGGAGGACACTAGAGCTGGAGAGACTAATGGAGAGGGGTGTCAAAGCCTGAGCTCCAGGATTCAGCAGGGTGGAAGAGGGACGCATGGGCCTCAGGGGCTTGGTGTAGTGCCCAGTGACGGACAGAGAGTCTGGGCTCTCTGGGACCTCTCAGAGGCTTCGGTGTCCCCCTTCCTATGTTGGAGCCAGGCAACTTCCTTCTATCTAGTCCTCTTGGAAAAGAAGGCTGGGGAGGGTAGCTAAGGCCCTGTAGCTAGGAGCTTGGCTGGAAAGTGGCGGTGGGCAGGACAGGGAGGTGGCAGGTACACAGTAATGGGATCCAAGAAATGGGATTCAGACTCTGAGGATGCAGACATGGGCACAGAGGCTGAGCTCATTCCCAACAGCCCCCCGGAAGCCCAGCCTGGGTCAGGCCCCTGGGGACCCCCCCAGACTGCCTGGCTGCACTGAATTTGTTACTGTCACTGCATTTCCAAGCTTCTAATGAGCTGCTAATGAGCTGTCAGCTAATTATGAGAGTTAAATGGGGCAGCGGGGCTCAGTTGAGTTTTGCTGAACGCTTTTGGGGTATTAGAGGAAGGGAAGGTCCCCATCAGCCCCCTGCTCCCACGCACCTGGTTTGGCCTCATCCCTCATGTGGGTGTGGGGGGAAGCCTTTGCCCTTGGGGAGAAAGAAGGAGAACCCCCAGCAGTTCCAGAATAAGGCAAGCTCCTGTCTCACAGCTGTGGGGCAGCTGTGCCTGAGGCAGGTCAGTCAGGCCTCACAAGGACAGCTGAGGGGCCCCAGAGGCCTCACTCTGTGTGTGACCTCAGACAAGTCCCCTGGGCCTAGAGTTTTTCTTCCTATCTATAAAATGGGGCTGGAGGAGGGGGAGGCCCAAACCAGGTGATCCCCACAGGCCTTTCCTCCCATCTCTGGCCAATCATGACCCAGAAACTCCTCTCTCTTCACAGATGTGGCTCAGAGGCCTGTGAGGATAGAGGGTGACTGGGGGTCATATGAAACCATTGGTGAACCCAAGTAGAGAAATCTTTACCCCGCAGAAATGAGTGCATATGTTGACAAAGATAGGTTCAAGAATAGTCACAGCAGCCTTATTCATAATAGAGCAAAACTGGAAACAACCCCAATGTCCACCCACAGATGAAGGGATAAAGAAATTGCGGCATGTTCGTACAATGAAGTTATACGCAGCAACAACAAAGAACAAACAACTTCTACAGGCAGCCTTCGTTGTACATGGTTCTGATATGCATGAATTTCAATGACCTTGATTGGCTGGATAATACCAGTCTCCCAAAAAGGTGGTGCCAAAGTCAGGCACCATTTCATTGGCATATTATTAACTGTGAGTAGCGGTATAAAGTACAAACGCCCCTGTGGCTCCTCAGTCCGGAGGGTGCTCCATAAATAGCAGGTGCCCATCATCAACAATGACCCATCAGGTCACTTCTTTCCAAGGCTGTTGGTGATTGGACATGGGGGCTTCTGTTCTTCAGTTCACACAGACGGCAAAGTGTGCAGCTGTGTTACTTCCCTGTCTCCAGTTTAGAAACATAAATCTCTAATAGAAATAAGGAATTAGTTAACAAAGTTGAAAGCACAACAGAGAAATGAAAATGATCACATTGGACATGAAATTCAACTCAAACACGAATGGAATGATAGAAAAAATAACTGACTGGGAATGTTGATGCTGCCACTGCTTGGCTCTAGACATGCAGCAAAGAAACTTTGTGAAGGCAAAAGTATCAACCTAAATGAGGAACGTGGTTGTGATGAAATGAATGGAGAGGCCCCAGAGAAAGTGACCCTCACAAAATACTTTGCCTGACTCCTGTGATCTAGCCCTCTTGGTGTCCCCCTCTTTCTGGCTGCTCTTGTGCCCGGTTTCTCCCACCTTAGTCATCACCTGCTGTTAAAGGAACTTTTAGTGATATCTCACAACATTGGAGACACAAAGGATAAAATGTCGGAAGTCAATCCGAATGTAAAAAACAGTCTGACAATGGACCAAGGCATAGAAAAGAGGCTTGCCCGTATTGTAAGTCACATAACAAGCACTGTTCAAACTGTTCTTGATACTTTTTTTTATGAAGAAATAAAGCGCTCATTCTGAGTGTTTCTGATGTTTTAAATTGCAGTGTACTAAATGAGGATTCGCTTTACTATTTTGTTCGTTCCCCATATATTTCTAACAAACACTAAGAGGGTTTTTAATGTTTTGGCAAAATCTTAAAGGTCACAGAACAATTGTCATTTTCCCCCACTGATTAAGATCCGTAGGATTTCAACCCACGCAGTCATCTGTGTGTCCTGCACACACCACTGTGCAAAGCAAGGACAGCCAGTACATGTCACAGCATGGGTGGATCTCACAGGAATGATGTTGAGAAAATAAACCAGATGCCAAAAAGTACATGCTGTAGCATTTTATTCACATGAAGTTCAAAAGCAGGCAAGACTAATCTATGGGGCCAGCAGCCAGCAGAATAGTTACCTGGGAGAGGTGGGAGAAGGGTCATGAGGAAGACTATTGGTGTGAGGGGTATATTCTAGATATTGGGGTAGCAGTTTCAGGCATATATAAATTTGTTTTAAAAATCATTGAGTGCACTCTTGAGATTTATGTACTTTACTGTGGGTAAGACAGTCTTAACTTTCTTTCAGTGGAGAAATACTGTGAATGCCTTGGGATTTTAAGCAGCTCCATCTTCTAGAATTTTACACGGTTGGCCTTCTTCACACTATCCCCTCGCCTGGCTCCTGTGATCTGGCCCTCTTGTTGTCCTCCTCTCTCTCTGGCTGCTCCTGAGCCTCAGTGCCCGGCTTCTCCCACCTTGGTCATCACCTGCCGTGCTGGTCCTGCCCCAGCAGCCCCACCTCCACCCTGGAGCCCAAGCTCACCCAGAGCCCTCCCTGGGCTCACTCCATCCCAGTGTGGTTAGTGGTTTGACTCCATCACTCATGGTTTGACACCCTCAGGAGGGAAAGGAAAGACGGATGGGAGGGAGAGAGGAGGACAGGGAGGAAGGGGGTAAGCAGGGAGGGAGGGAAGGCAAATAGGTGGGAAAAAGAAAAGAAGGAAGGAGAGAAGGCCAGTCTGGCTGCTGGAGAAGGCGTAGCTTCAAGAAAGGTCATGTGGGGCAGGAGCTGCTTGGGGAGGATTTGGGCCTGATCCCAGCTCTAGAGAAGCGACACCCCATTAATGCCTTCCCGTTCATCGACGCGCCTCCCTAATGGAGTCTGGAACTCCACACTATTAGCCACAAATGGCATTTTGAAATGGCTTTTTTTTTTTGGGCGAACCCCAAAGACATTGCTAAGATTTACATTTTCAAATATATGCTGACCTTTTTTTCCTCTTTCTTTGAGTTCATTTGTCATCAGTGTATAATTGAATCAATATATTTCCCGATCAGCCCCAAGATTGAATAAGGTCACGGGGAGCCGTGTGTGGGCATTAGACATCATTATTTCACTCCGAATGAGCGGCCATGGCACAGAGCATTCCAGGCGCCAAATGAAATTCTATTAGATTCTATTACACTTTTACAATTATAGAGACGTTCCAATATTACAAGGGGAAATGAAGTCATAATAAAAAAGCCCAGAGGTGTATTACAGAGAAATGGGCACACTATTTTTCTAGTTAAAAACTTGATGGAAGGAGCTTGACTGGCTTTCAGTTGCCGAGATGTGACCTTGTTCTCAAAGCCCCTCAGCCACTCAGCCCCAGCCCTCCCTTCCCGAGACTCTGCTGGCCAGAGAATGGTCAGAGCCAGGACTCAGGAAACCAGCCGACCCTCTCTATTTAAACTGAGGGGGACAGATCTGTTTCAGAACAATGTCACACCTGCAGCAAAGAGGTAGTCCAGATACTGGACCATCCTGAGTGTGTAAGAGAGATCAACATAGCCTGAGCTGGCATGTGAGAGTGTGGGCATGGGACCACATGGGCATGGGTGGCTGCCACTGTTTCCTTCATATAGGGCAGGGTAGCCAACAGTGACAGGGTGGGATGCCCACTCCCTGCCATGGGACACCCGCTACCTACCACTGTGCTATCTGGGCCAGGGGTCCTGCCACCCTGTCCTGATCCTTCCAGAGGAGTTCCACCCAGCCCCGGAGCAGAGATAAGACAGGGCTTGAGGGGGGCATCTGGAGGAACAGAGTAGACAAACTAGGCCTTGAGGGATTGGAAAATTTAGATATAAGAAAAATACAAGAAGAGCCCCCAAGCTCAGGGAGGAGAAGAGGCCAGTGTAATGCAGGTTCTGGAGGTTGGAACAAGCCTGGCATGTTGAGAGGAATGGGGAGAAGGGCAGTGCAGAGGGCAAAAAAGAGTGGGTGAAGGGTTGGGCCTCCGCTTCTTGGGAGACCTGAGAGCAGGAAGGGGTCTGGTCAGTCCCAGGCAGGTGGCTGCCCAGGAGGAGCTCACTATAGAATGACACACAAGCTGGACAACCACCCAAGTGACAGGTCAGGGGGCCAAAGGAGAGAGGCTGAGGAGGGTTCCTGAGGCCTGAATGGGGCTCAGACACCAGGTCTAGGCCCAGGGCCATCCTGGGAAAAGGACAGTGACAGAGCCTCTTGGGAACAGGTGTGGAGCCCTCTCCTCCCCTCAGGCACTGCCCAAATACTGCTGAAGATTGTCTGGTGGATAGACGAAGGAATTTTCAGAAGGTGTTTCAGGAACTCTGCAACAGATAGGAAATGGTTTAGGAACTTTTCACTTCCTTCTCTCTGAGGAGGTATCTATTTTCTCGCCTGTAGATGTTGGTCTTGGCAACGCAGAATCCCAAAGATGGCCCCCAAGATTCCAGGTCCCTAGTTATTTAATAAAATACCAATCGGCCTGGCTCGGTGGCTCAGCCTGTAATCCCGCGCCTTGGGAGGCCGAGGTGAGTGGATTGCCTGAGCCCGCGGGTTCGAGACCCGCCTGGGCAACTTGGTGAGACCTCATCTCTACAATAAGTCATAAAATTAGCCAGGCGTGGTAACGGGTGCCTGCAATTCCAGCTACTTGGAAGGCTGAGGCAGAAGGATCGCCGGAGCCCCAGCAGGTCAAGGCTGCGGTGGCCGGGAGCGGCCACTGCACCCCAGTCTGGGTGACAGAGTGAGACTCCAACTCAAAAAATAAAATAAAATAAAATAAAACACCAATCTAGATACTGCTGTGAAGGAATTTTGCAGACGTAAAGTCCCAAGTCAGCTGACTTTAAGCTATAGAGTTTATCCAGGTGGGCCCGAATCAGTCGGATGAGCCCTTTAAAAGCAGAGTGTTTTCTCTGGTTGGCAGCAGAAAAGGAAGAGAGTCAATGCACAAGAAAGATTTGGTGCACTGCTGCTAGCCTCAAGGTGGAGGGGCCACGTGACAAGAAATGCAGGCAGCCTCCAGAAGTTGGGGCAACCCTGACTGACAGCCAGCAAGGAAATTGAGACTTCAGTTCTCCAAGGGCACAGATGAACCCCATAATAGCAGTAGCAGGAACGAGTCTGGAAGAGAAGCCCCAGCTTCTCTTGATTTCTGCCTGGGCAGAGAACACATCACACCGGCTGGACTTCTGACCTATGGACTGTGGACTACTAAACGGGCATCGTTTTAAGCCACCCCATTTATGGCAATTTGTTCAGCAGTAGTTGAAGACTAATACACTCTGTGACTTGTGTCAGACAATGAAAATGACAGGGGACTCTGGGACGAGGTATTTGTGGGTTTCTGCTTAACCTCTCGTGCTCCTTTGGTGGTGAAAGAAGTGCATGCCCAGGGAGCAGTGGCCCCTTCTGCCGGGCCGGAGGAGCAGGTCTGAATCCAACAAAACCCTGCAGCCAAGCCCAGGCTCCCTTCATCCTGGAATGGAATCACCCAGCCAACCTGCAGAGTCAAGAGAAAGAGAATAAATGTTGCTATACACCACAGAGTTCTGGGGTGGTTTGTTATGCAGTCATGCCGCAGCAATGCTGACTTTTCCAGACATCTTCATCTGAGCAGCAGCCAGGAACAGATTGGGACAGAGAGGCGGGGGCTGTGTTGAGGTCCTGGGGCGGTCCCCCTGAGCAGGGATGCCGTGGAGGGACAGGGAGGGCTGTGATGAGCGGGCCTGGCCTAGATCATTCAGACGTCAGCTCACTGTCCTGACAACCACCGTGGGCCTCTGTGTGCCCCTTCTGTTGGAGTCACCTCCTGAAGTCACATGCCTTACCAGGCAGTCTCCCTGGGAAGGCTTCCTCTAAGAGTCTTTTCCTTGCTCCTAGGATACCCCTGCCTTTGCCCAGCTAGATTTTGCCAGCCTAGACCTCCTCTTCTCTCTGCAGCACAGGCAGCTCCATTGGGCCTTTGGCCTTCAGACTTTCCTAGAAGGCATCATGCCTCTGCCCCTAAACTCAGGGGACACAGGCCATGTTCCCTCAAGAATCCCTCTGATTGCCTGGAGGTCTCATTGTCCCATTACTGGGGGCGGGGCAGGGAGAAGAGCAGCTTTTCATGATCTCTCTCGATAAATCCTTGCTTCTCTTGCCCCATAACTGGAGGTAGGTGACTGGGGAGGTACACAGGGCCTGTGTGGGCCTTTGCTCAGCAAGACTTGCCAGACCACCCAGCAACTCCTTTAGGACATGGGCACCAGGGCTCCTGTTTTCCCCAGCATTGGACTTCAGCTCAGGCCAGCACCTCTCCCCTACCTTCCAAAAATCTACTTTGAGATAACCAACTTTATAGAAAAGTCGCAAGTACAGTACATATAACTTTTTTCCCTGAGCCACTGGAAAACAGAGGGCCTCCGGGATATCTCATCACACCGGAAGACGCTTTGATGTATATTCCCTTTAACATTGCCAGCAAAATCAACAAAGTAACAATGAGACACAACCACCAGTCAGTCTTCAGACCCCACTCAAGTTTTACCAATTGCTCCAACAATGTCTTTTATAGCAAAAGGATCCAGTGCTTAAGAGCATGTGTTTCTCTTAGTTGTTTCCTTAGTCTCTTTCATTATGGGACAGTTCCTGGGTCTTTCCTGACCTTGTCACTTTTTTTGAGTTGGAGTCTCACTCTGTCTCCCAACCTGGAGTCCAGTGGCATGCTCACAGCCACCTCAGCATCCACCTGCTGGGCTCTGGCGATCCTTCCACCTCAGCCTTTCAAGAAGCCAGAACTACAGGTGTGTGCTACCACACCCGGCTAATTTTTTATTTATTGTAGACGTGAGGTCTCACCAAGTTGTCTGGGCTGGTCTTGAACCCACAGGCTCAGGCAATCCACTCTCCTGGGCCTCCCAAAGTGCTGGGATTACAGGATGAGCCACTGAGCCTGGCTGACCTTGTCACTTTTGAGATGACAGGCCAGCATTGGGTAGAACATCCCTCAATTTGGGTTGGCCTAATGTTTCTCATGATTCTATTGAGGCTGTGGGTTTCGAGTCCACATTTGGCTGCGGGTCTCTCCTGGTGCATCCTGTTGGGTGGCATGCAGTCTTGATGGTCCCATTACTGAAACTTACTTTGGTCACGTGATGAAGGTGGTGTCCCTCAACCTTCTCCACTGTAGAACTACTTTTTCCTTTTGTAATTAATAACAATGTGGGAAGGTATTATGAGACTGTGTAAATATCGCATTCTCCATTAAGTTTTCAATTTATTCATGTATGTCAGTATGGATTCATGGTCTCCTGTTTCTTTCAACAGGCTGTAAACTGCTACTATCTTTATTTGGATGTTCAGATGGCCCCAGATTTGGCCTGTGAGAGCCCCTTCAAGCTGGTGTGTCACAGCTTCCGCCTCCCCTCACTGTTCCAGCTGGTGCTCAGGCAAAAGTGTGCCTGTACAACCTTAGTATCCAGTCTTTTCAGTGGCAGATCTCCAGGGCTGTCTCAGGCCAGCATCCTGAGCCCCATGTCCCATCACCGCTGTAGCTGTTTGAATCCTGAAAGGTTGGTCCTTGACTGGAGGGCACACCTCAGCCCCCTGCCCCAGGCTGGAGCAGACCTGGGTTGAGCCAATGGTTGTCTAGTGCCTTCACCCACCAATGCGATGGAGGCAGGACTGGGCTATTGGCTCAAAGGGGATCTATGCAGCATCCTTGGGTATGGGCAGGGGGGGTTCCTGACTCACTCCCAGGTCTCAGACATGCCCTCCCCCTGGGCTGGGACTCCCCCAGTCCCCATGTAGTCATCTAGTGTGGTCTTCCTTATTGTCCCAGGAGAGGGCAATGCTCAGCATAGCTCTGTGGTCACTTGCAGGCAACCCATGGTTAGCAGGGGCAGCGGGGGAGGAGAAGGCCTGGTGGCAACTGGGCATAACAGAAAACATGTGGGCCAGGTCTAGAGAGTAAAGAGAGGGCCACATTGAGCCCAAGCTAGGAGGAGAGGCTGAGTAACAACCAGGAGCCTGGATAGGAGAGTGTTGGAGTCCCTCTGGCTGGACCCTGGGAAGACAGACTTCAGAGCAGACCAAGCTGGGCTGACTACCTGTCATTCCTTGGCTTCAGTGTCCATGGATATCCAGATATTTCCTAGTGTGGGACTGACGACAGACTTAGCCTGAGCTCCTCTGAGCTGTTGGCCCCACACAGGGGCTCCCAGCTTTTAGGAGCAGTATGCATGACTCAGATGTGATTCTGGGGGTCCACCTGAAGGCTGCAATCCCTGCAGGATTGCTGGAGGGGATTGCAGTCTTCCTCTTCTTTCCCTAGCCTTCTTCTAGTGGAGAGGGGTCTCAGGCCCGGAGGACCCCGGGGGGAGTTCAAGTCCTTTCCTGCGGCCAGCCCCTGCCCCTCCCTCGGTTCTGAGCCCAGGTTCTGACTGTGCAGAGGCCCGGAGCTCAAGGCTAATTGTGAATTAGGAGCCCAATTATGCCCGGCACAATTGGCTCCGCACTGCCTCCTCTTCCCGACAGACATGTATATTAATAGTTGGCACTTATTGAACCAAATATGAATATTCATCTTCATTTATATTTCAAGGCCTTTCCTCCTGGAGGCCCGCGGGGCTGCGACCAGCTCCAGCCCCATCACGGAGCTGACAGCTCACACTCCTGGGCCCTGACTCCTGGCTCGGCGGGCCGCCGGGCGGGCTCCCAGCTGTCCACAAACACTCATTAGGGGGGCCGGACCCAGTGAGCTGCGGAGAATGTGTAATCGCGCCGCGCGCTGCTAATTAGGGAGCTGATGGGGCATTGAGGGCGAGAGGACGAATTCTTTAAACAGAGGACGAGAAACTTGAAGAGCTGTAATTACTTGGAGCAGAGTTCATTTCAGAACTTGGGAGCCAATGAGTCTGATGACAGCCCGGCTGGGAGGAGGGCCATGGGCAGACCAGAGAGGAGGAAGACAGCTGGGCCTGGGCACCCAGTACTCCAGGCTGCCCCATCTGGGTGGGCGGCAGCACCTCTACCTTTATTTTGTTTGATGCAATCCAGCTGTGTGGGCCCCGCCTCTTTCAGGAACAACTTCTTCTACCTGAGGGTCAACTTGGGGCCAGGCTGCTGTCTCTCTTGCAGGGTCAGCTCCAGAGTGCTCCCCCGGCATAGTGGTACTGTCAGGTGCTTGAACTTCACCAAGGGCCTTGCTTTCCATGGACAGTCACCTGCCCAGAAGTCTGAGTCATAGTCCAGCTATCTGACAGCTGATGTCCTTTCCATGAGGGTCTTCAGGCTCCCCAGATATCTGGACTAGAAGTGACAGGAATTACTATGAACAGAGGAAAAGTTTAGAGCCCTTGTCAATGAGACTTTCTCCAGATTCTCCCAGTGTGTCACAGAAAGCCTTGGAAACTTTATAATAAATGCTTCCTCCTGGGTGCTGTCCCACTCCTAATCTGCCTCCCCCAGCCCTAGGGTTCACCCACCCCAGCCCTGACCACCAGTCTCCTTTGAGTCTCCCTGTCTGAAATTCCACCTACCTCTCGCAGGAAAACCTGGCCACCATCAGCAGGACAGGATGCCTTGCCCTACATCCATCCTCCCTCCCCAGCTCAGGGTCCCTCGTTAGTCAATCATTTTAGAGCAGCTTGCCCCCCTCCCTCCCCGCTTAAGGCCTGGTACCGTCTGGGTCTTGCAGGACAGCTAAGGGCAGGAAGAGCTTCAGGCTCATGGTCAAAGGTACACGCAGATGTTCCTTGGTGGATGTCCCTGTCTGTGTTCCCATGGGGTGAGCTTTGTGCCTAACTGTTCCTGTCCTTGTAACTAATGTTCAGGACCTATTAAACATGCACACACCTTCCACAACACCCACCCAACCTTCAGCAACTGTTATAACTGAATCCATACTCTGAAATGACATACTTCCTCAGTGAATCCCTCACCCCCACTCTGGGATAGAACAGGGTTTGGTTTCTTTCCTGTTGGCCTTTACTCTCTGTTAGTCAAGGAAAAGCTCCTGACTCAAAACGCATTTTTAAGGGCTGTAGTTTCTCCACAGAAGTGAGTTGTCAGAATTTCCTTCTATATGCGGCTACTGCTTGTTGCATGCTAACTGGTGATGATGATGGTGACAGCAACAAGCTGCCACTTACACAGAGGGCTTCCTATGTGCTGGGCACTGGTCTAAGTGCCTCACATATACGAACTCATTCAATCCTCTCAGTAACCCTCAGTGGATATTACTAGTGTTTATTATCCCCATTTTGCAGGTGAGGAAGTAGAGGTTCAGAAAAGCCGGGTGGAATGTTGGTCAGTGGCAGAGTGGAGATTTGAACTGGAGTAACTCTGGCCCCAGAGACTGTTTTGCTGACCTCAATCCTTGACTGCATTTGGAAGGCCAGGCTGGACAGGGAGGGGAAGGGACACCCTGTTTTGGTAGGTGGAGAGGACAGGGTCAGAGGACAGTCAAGTCATTCCTCAGGGTCTCACCCAATGGGGCACTGGCTGTGGGAACCTAGCGAGAATCTGGGCAGCATTTTCTTTACTTCTGCCTAGAGTTGTGCTGTCCAGTACGGTAGCCACTAACCCCATGTGGCTATTTAAACAAATTAAATAAAATCACGAATTTGATTCCTTGGCCATGCCAGCCACACTTCCATGTACAATAGTCATGTGTGGAGTATTAACCTCTGCTGTCATCAGGCATCCCATGCTGAATGCATGTGGCCTGCCCAACTTGAGTTAGAACTTGGAGTCCTATACCTTGAGGAATCTTCCTCCTTACACCCTCTAGGCTTCAGAGTACTAATTGCTCTGTGGGGGCTGAGTGGGATGGGGTTTGTGGGAAAATTGATGGAGTGAGCCCCACCCTCACACCTGCCTCTGTGCCCCATTCAGGATCTGAAGCCTCAATTAGCAGGCAGTAGCCCTGGCTTGAACCTGCCATGCACGCTCCTGGAGGCTGAAGACCAGGCAGATCCAGCAGGTCTGCTCTTTTCTCAGAAAGAAGAGATCAGAAACAGAAGTATTTCAGCTGCGCCTGGCTGGCTTCTCTCTCGGCGTGAAGTCTGTGCCCAGCCCTGCCAGGCTGGGCTTGCAATTACAGAAGTGCAGCCTCAGCCACAGAGGGGCTGGCTCCTAGCCGGTCGCCCACCTGCCCCTCCCCAATCAGGGCCTAATTGAGGTGGGCTTGCTGCAAGGCTTGCAGTGTTCCCCTGCCTTCCCCATCCCCTGTCACTGCTCCTCTGAAGGGGCTCAGCCCTTTGCCAAGCAAGTTTGAAGCCACCTGGACAAAAGGTGGCAGCTCTGTGTTCACTGCATTCTGGACTTTGCTCACGCCTGCAGACAGATTGCTGGGTGGGATGTTCCAGTCACCTCCCCACTCAATCCTCAGTCCTGTGCCTGAGCTGGGTGGGGCTGAGTGTGATGTGGGGTGTCCGAGGGGCGTATCCCTGTGCCCAGTTTCTGAGGCATGTGTCCTGGGGTATTGAGTTGCTAAGAAATTTGGCTTATGGCCGGGCATGGTAGCTCAAGCCTGTAATCCCAGCACTTTGGGAGGCAGAGCCGAGAGGATTGATTGAGCCCGCGGGTTCGAGACCAGCCGGGGCAACTCGGCGAGACCTCGTCTCTACAATAAGCCAAAAATTAGCCGGTCATGGTAGCATGTGCCTGTAATTTCGACTACTTGGAAGGCTGAGACGGAAGGGTCACCAGAGCCCAGCAGGTCGACACTGGGGTGGCCATGAGCATGCCACTACACTCCAGCCTGAGCGACAGAGTGAGACTCCAACTCAAAAAAAAAAAAAAAGAAAAAAGAAATTTGACTTCTGGCTCTGGGTATGAGCATGTGCATTAAGACTGGGGCACATAGGTGCCCTTAGGACACATAGGTGTACCTTAGGATACTTCAACTGGAGAAGGATGAGGAAGCAATATGAGCCCAAGGGTGAAAGGGGAGTTGGGGCAGGGGTGGGAGGATTCTGGGAGGCCGGGCCTGGTAGGGGTTTCTCCTCACCAACACCACCTCATCCTTGGAACTGAGCCACAGGCAAGGAGGAGAGGAGGGACACAGGGACACAGCATTCTCATCTTGGCAACTTTACAGTTTGCAAAATGCTTCCTCTCGGTTTCTCTCCGCAACTTCAGGAAGCAAGCAGAGCAAGACTGTCATTCTCAGTCTGCAGAAGGGGGAAACTGATGTGTTGAAGGTCACGCGGGGTCAGAAGTGGCGTTGAAACCTGACTTTTTTCCCTAAGCTCTAACGCCCAGCTGTGGCCTAGGGTTGTCAGTGGAAATGTCAAACCTTCACCTCACCCCAGAAGTGCCACTGCTGTGGTGGTCACATTTGGTTCCAAATGGCCTAGATTTGAGGCTGTGGCTGATGTTTAATTTGGATGTAGGATAAATGGCACAGATGAGAGAGTTTGAGTCAGCTCAATACAACCTTGAAAATAACTCCAGAAGAATCTGATCCTGGCTGCAAGGGTAAAGAGATACCCTCCACTCCCCAGGTCTCCTCCAGGGAAGAACCCCCCTACCCAAGGCAGCTGAAAAGCAATAGGAAAGAGAGAATTTTGGCCATGAACTGGTTGTAACTTAAGGTGGGGAATTAGAAGGACAGGGAAGAAATATTTGGTGTATGTAGATGAGCTTGAAGTCAATTAATGTCCTGTTCTAACCTATTTCAGAGGCTTTGGGCCTGCTCCAGTAGGTGTCTATAGAGCTCAGAACAGAACTGTGCGGGTGGGCTGCCAATTGTCCCCCAAGGGAGGCAGCCATGTCCCTGCTGGACAGACCAGAAAGTCAAGAGAGACAAAACCAGGGTGACTAAAGAAAGATGTTCCTCCCTCTCCCTTCCCATGTCAGACTGTCTTCTGACCACTGTCCTCCTAGCTTTCTCCATGGGAGGGTTTTGCCCACTGCTTGGTCAGAACCTAAGACATTGACTGGGCCACAGTCACAGCCTTAGTGGGCACAAACTCAGGTTCATGGCATCTTACTGACCCAAGTGGAGTGTGACCCCTGAGTCCCAAGGCCATGTCCCCTCTGCTCATCCCATCTGGTTCCGTGACTTGGGAGGAGACATGGACTCAGAACTTCTCCTGGGGGTTCTCTCTCTTTCCTCCAGCCTCATCTGTGGTACTGATGCTGTGTGTAGATTTGGGGGAGTGATAAGCCCCACTGAGGACCTTGAGCCACTGCTCTGTGTTCCAGATGCTTTTATCCATCTGCTAACAGCACTCTGTGCTGGGACATGGGGCATCCACACAGCAGCTACCAGCAAAGCAGGGCTCTGATTTCATTCTGCTATTGCTCTCTCAGGAGACCTGCAGAAGAGTGGTGCCGTGTGGGGTGGGAGGTAAGCATTCCTGGGTCCCTGGCAGAAACCATCTCTAGTAGCACCAAAACCTCACCCTTAACCTACAATGGTTATTAGCAGATTAATTAATATTTAAAAACTCATTACACCTTGATGATGGCTTCCTTAATCTGCTTTTATATTAATTGCAGCCACCCAGGAGCAATAACCATACTTATGTGGCAAGATGGAGTCATTCTACTTAATTACCGAGGAAGTTTTATGGGCAGTTTTCAAAGCCCACAAACAATCAGAGAGTTGATGTGGTGTCTTCTTTTTGGATTTTCTTTTCAACTGGGTGCTGTGCTGGTTAGAAAGTTTTTTCTTTTCTTTTCTTTTTTCTTTTTTTTTTTTTTTGAGTTGGAGTCTCCCTCCATCGCCCAGGCTAGAGTACAGTGGCAAACTCACAGCCACCGCAGTCTCGACCTTCTGGGCTCAGGCAATCCTTCCACCTCAGCCTTCCAAGTAGCTAGAACTATAGGCATATGCTACCATGTCTGGCTTGTAAGTTTTTTCTTATAATGAGATGAAACTTCCCCATCCCCTATTGATACACTTGCTGTCCCCTCTGCTATGCCAGCCTGGAGCACCTGGTTTCTCCACATGAAGACCCCTAGGAGGGCCTATCCTGTGGCCGTGGACCTTGAGGGGTGGAGATGCTCTGAAGCCCTCCCATGCACCTTGAGGCAGCCACCCCCAGACAATACCACAGACCAGGAAAACCCCCTCCTTCTACTCTTGGTGGGTTCTGCCTCTAAGCCCAGGGCTGAAACTCTAGTGCTCTGTCCATGGGCACATCTGGACCTTTTCAGTTACCTAGAGGTGATTCTGCCAGGCTCTGGCCAGAGCATCCCTCTTCTCTGTTACCTGCAGGCTTGTTTCTGAACCACTTCCCCCCGAAACCAGTGCCCAGCTCTCAAATGGGTCACATGGCCACCACCCATCAGCTTTTCGCACTGCTCGTGGGGTCCTTTGACAGCAGTAGAGACAGTTCCTATTCATTTGTTGGAACAGTTGCAAATGGAGAAGGTGATGGGACAAAGGCCACACCAGGCCCTGCTTACATCATCTTTCCTGCTTGTGTAGGCAGGTCTCATTCCTCCGTCCCTGAGCACCTCTGAGAATTTTAGGATTTCTGTTATTTTCCAGAGGGGCAGAAGGTTCAGTGTGGGCAGGGAGCCCTGGTGGCATGAGCCTCACCTGCCTCCTTCAGCTACAAGGTAAGGTGCTCATGGTGGCACCCAGGCCTAAGATGAGCCATGAGGACTAAAGCTGGGGCCAGGTGGGCCCAGCATGGTCTCTGTCTTCTAGGAGACGAGCAAAGCATGTGAGTGCTGAGGCATATGCCTGTCAACCTCTGGACAACACACCCACCCCCAGCATCCCTGCTGGGGCCTGCCCCACGGAAGCCCGCCGGGGTAGGGACAGAGTCAAATGGTGTCGAGAGATGGAATCAGCTTCCTGTGCTTTGGAAATTATGGCGAAGCGACAGCTGGGAAATTGGTGACTCCCTCTTGTGGTGCTGATAACACCAGAGCTCATCCATCACACGAGCAATGATGTCCAGAGACCAGCTGCTCTAAGGGGTCCCAGTGGCCCCTGTGGCAGGGTGGGCAGAGGCTGACAGCCACCAGGTCCTTGTGAAGCCGTGGTCCTGGACATGTGTAGGCCAAGGTGAGAGTGCACTCAAGTAGGGACCAAGGTCACGTGGGGGGGGAACGTTAAAGGTACAGGCAGGGTCAGATAAGTCTTGCAGTTTGGTCTGAGGCCAGTCAGGGTAGGTTTTAGGGGAAGACTGGATTCAGGTCAGGGATAAAATGAGGCTTCCAGTTGGATTTAGGAGCGGGGTCAGGGCTAGGGAATAGAATTGGTGTTTAGTTTTTGGGGGGGAAGGTGTTTTGTCCTGGATCAGGGTAGAGTGGGGGATTATGTGAGTGTCAGAGTATGAGGGCTCCTCATCTAGGGATATTTGTGCAGTGTGGGCAGCACGTCATCTCCAAAAGATAGTCATTCTTCAGCTTCTCTCCTCTCTTCCCCTCCCTGCCCACAGTCACACCCCCAGCCCACACTTGCCACTTAGCTGCAAATGCTGTCACCAGCTCTGGTGGAGTTTCCTCTGTGATGGGGCTGGCCATGCCTGTCTTTGCTTAGCTCCCCCCACCCCAGCCTCCGTTGTCCAGCCTATCCCTTCCTCCCTAAAGGCCAGGGTCCTTCTTAGAGACTTCTCATGCAAGATGAGTGTGGCTGGCACCAGGAGAGTAGCATGCGAGAGACCAAAGTCCCTGCAAGGGGAGATGAGATGTAAGCTGTCACCCCAAATTTCCCTGTTGCAGGCCCCAGCAGGTGTGTGTCAGTGTGGGGCAGGGCAAGAGAAGTCTGCGGTCTGACCTTCTCTGTTCCAGTGCCCGTGGCCGGCTTGGCCCAGCCTGTTTCCAGTCTCACTTGTTGGCTGAGGTCTCCCTCTATACCTTTGTTGCCACAATGAGCTCTTTCTGTTTCGCTTTTCCCCTAACCTCTCCAAAAAGGATCTTGCTCTTCCCTTTCACTAACAGCCTTGCCTCCTGCTCTGGGGATCTGGGTCTGTTCCCATCCATCATGCATCTGCGGTGGGGGTGGGGAGCACGGGCCACAGAGACAGACCGTCCTGGATCCAAATGCTACTCCACCGTAGACCCACTGGATGATCTTCAGTAGTGAGTCACAGAACTATTCTCAGCCTCAGTTTCCTTATCTTTTTTTTCTTTTTGAGTTGGAGTCTCACTCCGTCACCCAGGCTAGAGTGCAGTGGCATGTTCACGGTCACCCCAGCGTCGACCTGCTGGGCTCAGGCCATCCTTCTGCCTCAGACATCCAAGTAGTTGGAACTACAGGTGCGTGCTACCACATCTGGCTAATTTTTTAAGAATTTATGGTAGAGATGAAGTCTTGCCAAGTTGTTCAGGCCATTCTCGAGCCTGTGGGCTCAGGCAATCCCTGCACCTTGTCCTCCCAAAGTGCTGGGATTACAGGCTTGAGCCACTGCACCCGGCCTTCTTGTCTTTAAAATGGAAATAATAATGTGTCCTATTATTCAGAGCAGTTCTGAGAATTAAGTAAGATAAGGCATGAGAAGTGCAAGGCACATAACAGGTCCTCAAGTTATGGCTGATCCTCTTAGCCTTACCTGCGTGTGGGGTTCCAGCTCTGTGGGGCCTATGGTTGCCTCGGGGCAAGGCCCTCTCAGAAACAGATCCTGAGATGAGGATGCAAGTGATTCATGAAGGATGACTTTCCAGAAGAAGTCTGTTAGGACTGGGAGGACAGGGAAGGGGAGGAAGCCAAGTTGGTGTGGTGGGGGGAATGGGTGGGGAGAATAGGGTGAGGGGAGTAGCAGGGGGAGGAGTCCAGACAATTTCAGTTCCTGGAGGGTTGTGTCAGTCTGATCCTGCACAGGGAATTCTGGAGCAAGACCGTGCTTCCTAGATGTCCTGACTGGGGGCAAGGGAACTGGGCTTTCATACTGCAGTCCCTACTGGTCATTGGCCAAGGCCCATTCCAGGGATGTTAACTCCAGACAGCTGACTCAGCAGTTCCAGAGAAATCATCCAGAGAATTGCAGGTGAGGTGGTGGGAGGCATATGCACCCCAAAGCCAGAGTTCACAGAAATGGCAAATGAATATGAGGGGACTGAGGCAGAGCACCCCCCCAAGCCCACTGTGATGATTCTGAAATGTGGGACCCCATGTGTGAGACCTGGTAGCTGAGAAGCAGCCAGCTTGAAAGGAAGCAGGAACTAGCTAACGCCACACTGGAGAGACCCAGATATTGGCATAAAAAGCTCCAGGCACAAAGGGTTCTCCAAGAAGGGAAAAATGGAAAAAATGACAATAATGATAGAAGCTGACACTGGCATAACACTTAACATATTCCAGGCACTGCTTTAAGCGTTTGTGTCATTTAATACAATCCTAAGAGGCAGAAGTTATGACTGTCCCCAGTTTACAGGTGAAGGAATGGATGCAAGTCAATAAACATTCCCAAGGTCACATAGAAGTGAAGATGACCAGCAGGATTAGCCAGAGAACAGAGGGAGTTGGCAGCTAGAGGTCGCCCTTGGAAGCTCCTCTGTAGAGAAAGGAGCCGGCCTGGATGGAGGCTCTGTCAATGGAGACTCTAGAAGCCAGATTAGGTGACTCACTCAAGGTCACACACTTAGTGCTATTTGTCACACACTTAGTAAAGTTCAAACCAAAGTTAAAGGCATGATATTTTAAAAAATACAGTCATATGATTTTCTTAAGTTTCTAAAGTGTTCCTCTGCTCCCTTTGCTCAGCCAGAGGCACCCACAGTTTCAGGGATGCTCAGAGCTATTGAAGCAGGAAGGTCAAGAGAGATGCAGACTCAATGTGCAAACTTCCAAACAAAACTTCTGTGTCCACGGTGGAACAGACACATCAAGAGTCAATCAAAGAAAAGGTTTTCTAAGTTCCCAAACTCTCCTTTTATGCATCTGAGTCAGACCTGATGGACTTGGATCTTTGAGTTTTGCTCTAAGCTATAGCATAAGGAAGATGGAGGAATATAACACAGAGAAGCTATCCTGGACAGGAAGAGGAAGTAAAGTCTCCTGGACAGGAAGAGGAAGTGAAGAGATGAGAGCCACTAAAGTGGCAAGCAGGGGAAGGGCCAGCTGTTGCTGTCCTGGTGTTAAAGCACAGGGAAGTGGAATCCATCACCCAAGTGGGTCTGGGGCCCTCCCAGTGAGAGTCATTGCCTCCTCTCCTCTCAGGGTCTAGCTGGGAACAAGGCCAGCTCCTTAGTGAAGCTCAAAGCTCTACAGGGCCAGGCAGGATGCACCATCCAGGCAGTGGTTTAGAAATGGCAGGGGAATGTGTCCAGGCAGGTGAGCAAGCCAAAGGTCAGCATTGCAGGGCTTCACCACACTCTGGCACAGCAGAGAGAAAGTATGTTAATGTTCCCAGACCCTCAAAGGGGTTCTGGGGAGAGTGATGGTGGATTCCAATAGGTCTGGGATTGGGTCAGGTATTAGAGACTGCGGAAGATTAGTGCTATTTGTCAAGTCTTATGGTTTCTCTCTTTTCTTTCTTTCTTTTCTTTTTTTTTTTTTTGAGTTGGAGTCTCACTCCGCCACCCAGACTAGAGTGCAGTGGCACGCTCATGGCCACCTCAGAGTTGACCTGCTAGACTCAGGCAATCCTTCAGTCTGAGCCTTCCAAGTAGCCGGAACTACAGGCATGCACTACCAAGACTGGCTAATTTTTTTATTTTTATTTTTTGAGTTGGAGTCTCACTCCGTCACCCAGGCTGGAGTGCAGTGGCACGCTCACAGCCACCCCAGCATCAACCTGCTGGGCTCAGGCCATTCTTCTGCCTCAGCCTTCCAAGTAGCTGGAACTACAGGTGTGCACTACCAGGCCCGGATAATTTTTTATTTATTGTAGAGATGAGGTCTCGCCAAGTTGCCCCGGCTATTTTCCATCCCATGTGCTCAGGCAATCCTCTTGCCTCCGCCTCCCAAAGTGTTGGGATTGCAGGCTTGAGCCACCGTGCCCGGCCGGTTTCTCTCTTTTCTAGAGCAGAACTGAGCTTCTGGCTCTGTGGTAGGACCAAATGGTAGTTCTGGCCAAAGCATTGTGAGCAGAAATCACATGTGCCTCTTCCAGGGAAGAGCATCTAACTTCTGACATGACATCCTCCATGGCACTCTCTTCTCCTGACTGTAATCACTAGCAATGACCAAGGCAGTGGCTGCTTCATCAGCCTGGGTACGAGAGTGAGGACTGAAGTGATAGAAAATAGAATCCACAGCTGACTTGTGATGACACATAACAGGATCAAGAATAAACTTTTGCTGCAGTCACTGAGACCTGGGGAGTGTGTATAATCAGCACATAACCTAACTTACACATGACTGATACAGACTTCGTGACCAAAGCCAGGCAGGGTACAAGAATTCAGCACCGAAGTGGGCACCAGAAGCTGGTCCAGCAATGCTGTCTGAGATGTGTGTAGCCCAAAGGGCAGCTGGTACAGCAGGTAGGCCAGATGCGTTTCCCCTTGCTGCCATGAGAGGTGCGAGCTTTGCTCTGCCAGCAGCTGCCATCTTAGAAAGAAGGAAGTCAAATGGAGATACATTGAAGGAGAGAGACAGTCCTGATAGAGACTGTGAACTTTGAAAGATGAGTATTAATGCAAAAGATATTGAATTAACCTGAAAGAGACTGTTTTAAACTGGGAAAAGGCTGAGCTATCTTTAATTGGTAATTTAAAGTATTTCCCTTACTCTTACCCAATCATCTGTGGGAATATGAGCTCAAGAGCAAGATGAGATACATTATAGAAAATAAAGGGCTATGATTTTGCACATTTGAATGTATAAACTTTTACAACTTTGTGCCTGCCAAACTCCATTCTATATGACTCTGGAGCCTGGGTCTTACCATATATTACTGTGCCCAGATAGCTCATGTTTCCCCAAAATGCTGGCCCCCATGGAGGAAGGGACCCCACAGGGCCACATACCTGGCCCAGAAAGATGAGAGCAGAGGTGGGTGGGGGTGAGGGAGACATGAGGAGGCTTTCTTCCTGTAGCTGGTAAGTGTTTTGTCTTAGAAATAAAGAGACCGGGGCATGATGAGGCAGTTCCCCAGGATCCTAGAGGCAATGAGAGCCATGTGGGTGGCTTGGGTGGCAGCGGGATCTGTTCTCACAGGTATCCTACCCACCTTTCTCTTGGACTCTATCTCAAAGCACCATGCTGTCTGCCACCAGCGCCTGTGCCAGAAACCCAGGTCACATGACTCCTCTCACTCATAGCCCCCACATTCAATCCCTAACCTCTCTGGTCTTGGCCATGTGTTGGACCCTCCAGGCCCACCTTTCCCCACTCCCTGCCCTGTGTCCAGGAAGCTGAATGCATAGGCTGCCTTCATGTCATCATTGTCACTCTTCTCCCATCTCTCCCTCCCTGCGGGGTCACCTCAGGCTCCCTGGGTCCATTAACTGAAGGGCAACACTTCCTATGTGGTGCCACACAGCTCCTCTTTCTTGGTTCCGGTAGCTGCTTTCTGGCCTGGGTGGTAATGTCTCCCCACTGATCCTTGCTCTAGGGTACAACACCATCCTTTATTCTTCTGCTTAACCCTGGTCACATCTGTGAAAATAGCTCATTTATTAAACTCTTCTCATAGCACTCCGTTTCAGGGTGCCATCTGTTTTTTTCTGGGATGTGACTGATAGAACCTCTTTGAAGAGTTCTGAAGGGACCAGAGATAATGAACATAAAGCACAAAGATCAAACACCTAGTACACAGTCGTCACTCAATACATGGAAGCTGTAATTGACTGTTACCTCCTAAGTCCAGCTTGAAGCATCATTTCTCTCCATCCCCACTGCCACTTTCCTGGGAGAGGTCTTCATCAGCTCTCTCCCATCCATTTTAGCTGTCCTCCTTGGTCTCCCTGCCTCCAGTCTCATCCCCTTTCCTCCTCTGCCAGAATGTCCTGCTGAAGTTAATGTCTCACCATGATACTCATGTGTAGAGCCTTTCAACATATCAACCTGGCCTGCAAGGCCCTCCCTGCCCATCCAGCACACAGGTAAAGAGCCCTGCTTGACCCACTTCCCTGGGAGGGCTCATGTTCCCCAACTCCTTGGTTCCCCCTGCGGGCACACCCAAACCTCATGCTATGGATGGGTCTTTCTGCCTGTCTCCCTCATCAGACTGTTAGTACCACAATCAGTTTTCTGTCTAGTCGCATTTTCCCAGCATCTGGTCTAGGCCTTGGCCATGGCAAGTACTCAATACACATTTGCGGAAGGAAGGAAGGGAGATGAAAGTTTAATAGCATCTTCCCTGTGCCAGGCCCTGGGTACATTATCTTCTGTTTGCATAAGAGGGCCTGGCCTTTCATAGGGCTAATATAAACACAGTGGTTTTACAACTAATATTAGCCAGAACTTTCTAAGTGATGTTAAGTTTAGAAGGCAGGGGTTGTCAACATTTGGACTGTGAACTATAGCGAGGAAAATAGATTTTAATTTAGACTCTGCAAGTCCTCTCAGGGGAAGCTATTCTCTGGATTCAAGCATGGGGGAGGGTGGGGTGGGGATGTGGAGAGATTTGAAGGGGGACCACTGTCCTGGGGTAAATCTTTGGACTGGCCTTTGCACTGGAGACCCTGAGCTGATTTGGGACTGTCAGGTCTTTGCCAGGCAGAGGAGAGGGAGCCTCAGAGGCACATGGGAAATTCTATGGAAAGCCCAGCCACTGGGAGGGAGGGAAGGAGGCTGAGGATGGTGCCTAAGGGAGGGCCTGCACCGTACAGGATGCTCTGAGTGAGGCAGAATGACCTTGAGCACTGGGAGCAGAGCCTCCTACCTCCAGGGTCATCAGCCAACCATGGGGTCTGAATCCACCCTCAGGCAAAGTGGTGTGCAATTGCGTAGACATAGGTCCAAGTACTTTCCACACTCTAGAAGAAAACAGTGCCTGTAGCTGACACCCAAATCTACGGGTATAAAACAATGGTTAAGACTCTGGAGCCAGGCCATCTGTGTCCATTCCTTACTAGCTGTGTGACCTGAGCATATTACCTAACCTCTCTGTGCTCAGTCCTCTAATATGCAGGACGGGGATGAAACGGTAACTATGTCACACAATTGTGAGGGTGACAGGGTTTAATAGGAAAGCTCCTGGAACAATGCTGGCATACAGTAGGTGCTACCTGAGTGTTTGCTGTTCTTCTTATATACTACCTGGGAGCTCAAAAGAGAGAGAAAAGGAATTGGAACAGACTACGTGGAAGTAGGAGCCATGGACTGGGGCTCTGAAGGATTAACACGAGTTCCTGTGGAGGAGAAGATCATGAAAGGGCATTCAAAGCTGAGCTGAGAATTAGATTGCTCTTTGGAGGGGATAGGGAGAGATGTGAGGTGAGAGCGCCAGGGAGGAAGAAGGGATGTGGTGGGAAATGAGGCCAGGCCGAGGGGCTGGGGCACTGCCTTTGGGCCCTAGGGAGCCACCAGCAGGCCCAGGCAGGATCAAGGCACTGTGTTCTGGCACAATTCGTCCGGGGCAGTGTACCCCAGCCTTGGTGGGGCAGGGCCCAGGAATAAGGAATGAATGCAGCCCTCTAGCTGCTATGGGGTGGGTGCCTTCCAGGTGCTTGGTGCCTCCTCCCCCTTCTTTCTCCCTCAGCCGGAGGCACACTTCAGGGCTCAGCCACTCCTCTAGGGAGCCACTCTCACCTGCTGGGGACCTGGACATTCTTCCTCTTCCCTTCCAAGTTGCAGAGTAAGAAACTAGCTCTTTCCATGACTTTTACATTCTTTACTGCCCCCACAAGGCCCTGCGCTTTGTCCATTCTGAGGGATTGGAGCACACAACTGCAGAATCACAGCACAGGAAGACACCAGTTCCCAGAGCCCTGGCAGACGGGATGCCTAGCTGCTGTGGTGACTGAGACCTCCCTCCCGATGGTGGAGCTCACTCACACTCCTCCCTGAGGGGGACTGCAGAACTCTGGCCAACAGGAGGCGGCCACCTGGTAGGGACAGCAGGGAACTTTTTGGCCCAACAGGGCATTCCTGAGGGCCCCCTCTGGGCTGGGCTCCATGAAGGACCCAGTCATGATGGACTCATAAGTACATCACCTTCGGTGGCCTAGAATGGGGACTAAGTGTGGAGACCTGGGGCCAGGCCACCTGGGTCCGATCCTGGCAGTGTGATGCTGAGCAGTATACTTGGCCTCTCTGAGCCTTGGTTTCCCTATCTGTAAAATGGGGATGACAATGCCTGGCTCACCTGTCATGAGGTTGTGATTAGGTCAGTACCTGCCAAGTTGTGGGCACACAGACACCTCTTTGTAAGTGTTAGCTATTTCCACTATCATCTTTTTCTGCTCTCTGGACATATGGGGGCCCGACAATGGGAGCGTAATGAACCTCCAGGAGAGAGGCGCACTTTGGGGTCGGGGGGGAGATTTGGCCTGCCTGAGGAGTAGGGGGGCAATAAGAGGAGAAAGCAAAGAGTGAGAAGAAAGGCCAAATCAGGAAGGCCCATCCCACCCCTCTCTAGGCAAGATAGGAAGCCCTCTGCAGCAACCCTGGAGAGAGTGGTTTAACCTCTACTTGCTCCCTTCCAGGGATGGGGAGCTCATTCCCACCTCAGGTCATGTGATTTGTTGTTAGACTCTGACGTTAGCAACTTCTTCCTTGTGGGACCCACATGGGCCTCAGGCTTCAGCAAATCACCTGAACCTTCACCCAGAAGTTCAGAACTCTGCAGACTTTCCTTGCCCAAGTGCATTTGGGGATTTCCAGCAGTCCCTCGTGTGACGTTATGCTTACAGGGACAGCCAGTGGAGCCAGAGTCCTGCCATGCTTTTATTGCCATGTCCACTACTGCAGTCACCTCGGAGCTCATCTTGCCAGGCATGTGCTGCTGCCCCACTGCCAGGCATGTGGCCAGTGAAACCCTCTCCCACCTCCATCCTCTGCCCTCCTTTGCAAAGCAAGGAAGTTCTCCCTCCGTCTCCCTAGTTATGCTAACTAAAAGATCCACAGCTGTGCGGCTTGCACTTCAAGGTGTGCATGTAGAGACTCAGTCTGTGATGGTCCTTGCCCAAGGCACCGCACCCACTACTCCAGATGGCCAGCATGACCTGTGTTCCCGCTGTGGCCCTGCCTTGGCTGGGTTTGCCCTCTGTGCCATCAGGAGAGCACTCACCTGGGCCTTGTCCCTGGTTGCTATCTGGGTCCCAGAGTCTCATAGAAAATGGGCCTAAGTTCAAGTCCTTCTCCCAGCATGCCTCTTAGCTCTTATGTAATTCAGTGGGTGCTGATGCTTGCATGGGGATGGGCCCCAGTGCTCCCACCAGAAGTGTCAGGCAACTCTCGCCCCCACCCCACTATACTTCCCCTGACACACAACTTGCTCCTGGATCTCACAGTGCCTATCCTCCTTCTGCTCTTTGGACTGACATAGTGAAAGTCAGGTCTTACTAACAGTCTTAATAATATCATCAAGTGCTTACAGTGTGCCAGGCCTATTATATTCATTAGAAGGGTATCTACTAGCTGTGTGGCCTTGAGTAACTAACTTAACCTCTCTGTGTCTCATTTTCTCCATCTGTTAAATGGGGGAAATAATATCTACCTCATAGACTTGTAGTGCAGATTAAAAGAATGAGTGGATGTAAAGTGTTTAGATTAGTGCCTGGCATATAGTAAATGTTTTAAAGTGTTAGCTTTCACTATCACACTAACTTAATAATTTAGGGTCTATTTATCATTCCATTTTCCAGACAGGTGTGCCTTTTGAAAGTCACATGGTTGGTTAAAAGAAAGGCAGGGGTTACAGTAGGGTCTGACTTCAGGACCCACTCAGTTACCCCCAGCTACTAAACCACTCCCCACACAGCCCTTCCCAGACATGGGCTCCTTGGCTCTGGTCTTCAATAGGCTTAATGCCTCCAGTTCTTCTAACTGTGGCCCTTGGCTTGTTTCTAGGTAGTGGCAGGGTATTGAGGAAATATTACCCAACCTCATTTCTTCTCCTGCTAGGCAGGTAAGACCACAGTCATTGAAATCCTGAAGAAGGTTTCAGGGAGACAGTGGGAGTAGTGTGGGGCTGGCCCCTTAGTTATCCAGAATCTTCCTGGGATGGGATGGGGGCAGAAGAATGGCCCAGGAATTAGAAGCCAACAGAGGCAGGCTCCCTACCTCATGGGGTCCCTGTCCTCTGACAAAGTGGCCTTGTTAGACACAAGGGTCCCAAGCTGAGCAACCTCCAAGAGGACCAAAGCAGAAATGGGGTGCCTTTCCCTAACTCCTAGGCTGCATATTGATGTCTAAGAACCTGGGAAACAAGCCCCTCAAAGTATAACTTGGGGCAGGACCCAAATGTATAAACCTCAGTTTCCCTGGCTATAGAACAGACGTGAACGGTGCTCTCTGTGGGGTCATTGCTGGACGCTTCTGAATGCGTCACCACTCAGATCGGGGCCAGGAAGGTTTTGGGGAGACTCTGGACTGAGAGACTGGGGTCCTGGAAACTGGAGACCAGGTTCCCGCCCTGCTGCCGCTTCTGGCCCACTCTGTAGTTGGGGCAGGTTACTTAGTTTCTCAGAGCTTCAGTTTCCCTAACTGGAAAAAAGGGAAAGAGGAAAAATATTCAGTTTAAAGGTCTTTCTAACCCTAGTGTCCTGTAAGTTTGGCTCTGCTCAAGGTCTGAAAAAAGGCAGTGTGAAGCCACCAGAGGAGAAGTTCTCCAGGTGTTCTGTTATGTTAACAATATTTATTGAACATGGCAGGCACCGTTGTAGGCACTCCGGACACATCAGTGAACAAAAACAAAGGTCCCTGCCCTGGCAGAGACCAAGCTGGGCCAAGCCTGGGTTTGGAGCACTGAGATGGAAGATGGAAGAGATCTGGCTCTTCCAAGGAAATCAAGTTGGAATATCTTTGTTAATCAAGGGAAGCCCATTCATTCCTCTCCTGAAAAAAGACTCCAGCTTTTATAAACTGTATTTGCTTAAATGGAAGCGATCAGAGACCAGCTTGCTTCCAGGCTGTTGGAGGTGCTCATTTGCATATGGATGTGCTATTTATAAACGCACTTCTATTCATTAAAGCAGGTTCCCCAAGGCCCTCAGCTGCTCAACAAGGTGCTGGCTGGCTGCGTGGTGCGTCTTCCGTGCGAAAGGCACGCCCGCCCTGTGCCCTCCGGCTCTGCACAACCTCACCAGGAGCGGCGAGTGGGTGGCAGGTCGGGTCGGGAGCCAGGCGGGGCTGGGGAAAGCTTGAATGGGCACTGACCGGGCGGATGGGGTGGGGCGGGCGTGGGCGGGGCTGGGGCGGGGCGAAGGGTAGGCGGGGTCGGGAGGAGCCCTCCCCCCGCTCCCTGGAGAGGCTGGGCTCCTGGGCGGCGCCAGGGTCCCGGGGAGGGTCCCGGGGAAGCTTTAGCCCTCTCTCGCCGGCCGTGGCGATTGTGGCGGGTGACAACCTCCTGCTCACCCCTGCCCCAGCCCTTGCAGCCTCCCCCCGCCGGAGAGATGGTCTAGGCTGATCCCTGTGGCTGCGCCCTGGTCAGACCTGGAGGCTCCCCCCAGACACCCACCTGGCGACTCTGGGCGCGCAGGGCTACCCCTCCCCTCTGCGCGCCGCCCTCCACCCTCTAAGCGCACATCTTTCTAATGGGATTAAGCTTCACATGGGTCAGGGAACAATTTATTATTCTGCTGGCTAGAGCCAAGTTTCCCTTTGAAAAATGGTTACTCCCGGAGTCGGCAATTACTTCAAAATAAATTTACCAAAGACAAAATTGTGCCTCTTGGGTCAGTAAACGACTTGCCTGTTTGGGGCTGAGGAGACAAGGTGTTTATTAAGGACCGCCTTCGTTTCCTGTGCAGGTTTTTCAGTTTGAATAATTGTCCAATTAAATATAATTTGGAAGTCAGTGCTAACCCAGTGCCTGGATTGCAGGAGGAAGAATCATTCGGAGGCGTGCATTAATAAATCCCTCGGAGCCCCTCGCTCCCCAAACCCCTCCTTTGGTTCAATTTTGAGAAATTTTTTGTCTTCCCACAGCCTATAGCCTCCCGTTTGGAAATGAGCTTCTTTCCCCCTAAGAATTTCTAGGCCTCGTTTGCTTCCATCTGTCTGTCTGCCTGCTTCTCTCCAGCAAGCAGATGCGTGGGTTTTTTTGCGTTTTTTTGGTTTTGGCTGAGACTGGCACACTGATGCTGGGGCTAAAGGTCCATTCCTTTATGGTCCTGCACACTTGTGGGTTTGTTCATTCATTCATTCCTTCAGTCAGCCAACAAACACCTACCGAGAACTTACTCTGAGCCAGGCTCTGGGCAGGATAAGGAGAAAAATCAGACGGTCCTGATCCTTAAAGGTGACTCAACCCATTGAGAAAGAAGAACACATAAAAAGGTCATTGACTGTCAGACTGACAATTGTAGGGATCTTCATGTTCTTGAGTCACCCCCTTTTATGTTGCAAATGGGGAAACTAAGGTCAGGAGACAGAAAGAGAGTCACTCAGGCAGTAGCTGGAGGTTCAGGAATCCCTTTGGTGTTTTATACAGTAATTATTATATCTACCACCGGACCTAGGGGTGTAACAAAAGAGGCGGGTGGCAGTCCTGGGGTCCTTACAAGAGGCTCCATCCTCTAGGAGTGGCTTGCGGATGGCAGCTGAGGGCCCAGAGCATTTATTTGGCACCATCCTGGCCAGCTGGGTCTGAGTGAAGCACCCTCACAAGGGGTCTGTCTCTTGTAAGAGACAATGGGATCAGAGGCCTCATCCTGGACAGAGAAGCCATCTGTTCTGAGGCCAAAGCTGGGGCAGGCAGGAAAGGTTCTGGACCCTTTTTCTGGAAGCCTGAGGTAACCTGGAGTACAGATGATGACTATGTGAAGGACCCCAAAGTCTGGGTATCCTGTGTGGCGCCCTCTGGGGACTGATGCCTGGTTGACAGAAGGCGGGGTGCTGGACCCACTGCAGAACTACCATAAGCACCTCTGTATACTGAACACTATTCTAGGTACAGGTGCCACTGTGTGAACACAAGGGACAAAAATTCCTGCAGACATGGAGTTTAGATTTTAGTGAAGGGAGACCAACAACTGATTAAGAGCTTGTAGAAGAATAAAGTGGGGGCGAAATTTAGGGAATACAGGGGGATGGGTTGCAATTTTAAATGGGGCGTTTCGAGAAAGTTTCACTAAGAAGTTGACATTCATGTGGAGACTTGAAGGAGGTGAGGACGTGAGCCTTGAGAATGCCTGGGGGAAGAGATTTCCTCGTGTGGGAAGAAAGATGCTTAGTGTCTGAGGCAGGATGCACGTGTTGTATTCAGTAAGGAGGTCAGGGCTGGAGTAAGTGATGCGGGCCAGGGGTGGGGGAGTCACAGAGGAAGAGACAAAGGTAGGAGGCACAATAAATGAGAGAGCAGGCTGAGGGCAAGGTCCTGGTGTGGCTGCCTTGTGGCCCTGTGACTCTACAGTCCCAAAGCCTCCCTGCAGGCCCTGCAGTGGGCTCTCCTGCTCCTTTGAGGAAAATGCTGGCTCTCAGGCCACACTGCTGAGTCCAATAGGGAGAAGGCATGGTAGGAGGCGATGGAGAGGAGGGCACTGCACCCCCATCCTTCCTCAGCCCCACAGGGAAGGAAGGAGCGGGATTTGTGTGCCCATATTCACAGCTATGGAGGTGATCCAGGTTGAAAGAAAATCAATAAGATGTGTCCATTTATGTGGCACAAAGGAAGAAAGGTCTGCAGACAGAAATAGGCCGGGATTCACACGCAGGCGACTTAATAAGACTTTTCCCCAGTTTGAAGAGGACGGTAATTTAGATTTGCCTTTGAACGTCTCCTTTCTTGTGCCTCAATAACTCTTAGGATCAGCCTGCTTAGGAAGCAAGGGAAAGGAGATTGGCCGCCTTCTTAGAAGACAAGCCCGTTTGGGAAGGCCGCTTGCTCAGAGAAGTTCAAACACCGGCCTTGAGAAAAGATGAAAGTGCCTCGTCAGCACATCCTCGGCCCATTGATCGCGATTGAGGCCTGAGCCTGGTGCATTTGGGCTGCAGTGGGACAATGAGAACAAGGCCAGGCTACCAGGAGGCCTCCTCTGAGCCATGGTGGTGCAGGAGATGCTCATTACCGGCCTCCGGGCTTAGTCGACAGGTGTGGGCACGAGGCGGTGGCACCCTGCCTGCAGAGCGCAGGCCCCACAGCCCATAGGTCCCACAGCCCACCGCCCACCGCCCAGCCTTGGCCCGGGAGGCAGGCGGGTTCCTACCTCACCCTGTGGCAGGCAGGACTCAGGTTGTCCTCCTGCCCAAGCTCAGCCCACGGGCAGACCCAGTTCGTCCCCCTACACCTGGAATTTCTGCCAAAGATGTCTGGAATGCTTGCAGCAAAAGAGGAAGGGCCCAGTTTTGCTCCCCTGAGGCTCTGCTGAGGAGGACTCAGGGCCAACCATCTCTCGGAGGGCAGTGCTTTGCCTGGCTAGCAGGACTGTGGGCAGGGCTGACTCTCCTCACTTGGCTGTTCCTGACAGGAATAGCTGGGGTCCTGGGGTTTTAGGAAGCTGAGTGGGTCCCAGCTGCAGAAGGAGAACCCTGGGCAGATTTTTTGTCCCTCTTCACTGACCCAGCTCAAATATATCACCTTTCCCATGAATGACAAATACCCTGTCCTTAATGCCCCTGTGGTACCCTGTGCTTTCTCCATCAAAGGCCGTATCATGTTGTGCTGTCATTGACCCACGCACTGCAGGCTCCTCCAGGGCAAATACTCTTCCCCAGCACACAGCATGGTGCCTGGCACAGAGCAGGTATTGTAAATGTCTTCATCGGACCTCTTTCCTCAGCCAACAGGACAAGAGGGCCGGGCCAGGTGGGGCCTGGTGTCCAATGTGGTCCCTGATCTGCCCAACGTCAGACAAGAGCAGGTGGGCAGCAGGCCCAGCATGGGTGCCAGCCTCTAGCTCCAGTCCATGGCTCTTCCATCTCAGTGCCCAGGGCTGCTTCAGGGTCCAGCAGGGCCAGGGGATGGCCTGGAGCTGGAGACAGGGAACTTCATCCCAGAGCCTGGTGTGCATTTGACCCTGAGCAAGTCCATTCTCCTCCTTCCCAGTGTTCTCTGTAGACCCGATGTGTTAGTCTCTTGCTGTCCAGTACAATAGCCACTAGCTACATGTAGCCACAGAGCGCTTGGGATGTGGCTAGTCAGAATTGGATGTTCTGTCAGTGGAAAACACACATCTAAAACTTATTACAAAAAAGGAGTATAAAGTATCTCATTAATAATTTTTGAGTTGATTATATTGAAATAATAATGTCTTGAGTTTTATAAACCCAATAATAATAATGGGTTAAATAAAATATATTAACTTTAATTTAACTTCTAAAAATATTTTTGTAGAGATGAGTTCTTGCTGTTGCCCAGACTGATCTCAAACTCCTGGGCTCAAGTAATCCTCCTTCCTCGGCCTCCCAAAGTGCTGGGATTACATGCGTGAGCCACCGCACCTGGCCATTTAATATTTTAAAATGTGACTACTGGAAACTTTAACATTACGTATGTGGCTTGCAATAAATTTTTAGTGGACAACGCTGGTCTAGGTGGCCTCTAACCATGAATGTTCTAGGGCAGGAGATAATGGGTGTGAAAGTGCTTAGAACAGAGTCATTTTCACAGGGATGACGTTGGCAGTCAGGAGAGATCAAACTTACCTCGGGAAGGGGTAATGCCAAATGTTGGACCTTTTGGAAATCCCCTTCAATGTTCTCTGGCACCAGGAGCCAATGGCAATTGTACCGAATAAGGTAATGCCTTCAAGAAGTCCCTCTCATTGGTGGCTGGGGGTGTCACTGGTGAGCAGAGGAGGGATCCCTCAGGCACTTCCCTCTTTCTCCCTCTGAAGGACATGTGCTGTCCAATGCTGTTACCAGAATGGGTGACCAGGACTACCTGGTCTCCATGAAGGGCCTGGAGGTCCCAGCTAGGGATGAGGAAGGGGTCCCAGAGTTGCTTGAGCTGGGTCTGGTCCTCCCTCAGCCCCAGGCTCTTTGGGCCTCCCTGAGCTTGCAGGCTGCTCTGTCCACCTGGAAGACCCTCTTTGCCTCTGCCCACCTGGTGATTTCTTCCTGGGGCTCTGAGATTCAGCTCACTGGCACTCCTCAGGGATCACCCACCCTGTGGAATTCTATGCTCCTTCTGTCAAAGACCCACAGCCTCTGTACCATGGTGGCCCAGCACTCCCACCTGTGTCTCTCACTGGCTGGAAGCAGATCAGAACAGGGTGTATTCTCAGGTGCCCAACACGGAGCCTGGCACATTGCATCTCCACACGTTGAAGGAGCATGTGAGTGTACAGGCAGAATGTGGTTCCGGATAGCCTTGGATGGGAGCAGAGGGCCTGGTGGAGACCAACACATGAAAGGGATGGATAGAGCCTGGGAGTGATGCAAAAAAAGCAGTGTGTGTTGGGGATGCCTAAAGGGCATGGCTTCTGCCACTAGCTGAGGTGTGAGGTCCTCCCTGCAGGGTACCACCCAATAGGCTTGGGGCAGCCTGGCCAAAGGATGCAGGAGGGGACCTTGTGCCAACCAATAAGTCCCGCCACCTGGCATCCTAGAAGCCTATGAAGAAACCAACAGAGCAAGTTGGGGAGCTGGCCCAGGAGCCACGGGGGCCCAGGGAGCCCTGCAGGCACCTGAGAGACCTCAGAAAGGAAGAGGCTACAGAAACTAGCAGGGAGAAGAGCCCTGCCTGGAGATGGGTGGCTCCTCCTGGCCTTGGGAGCTAGGGATCCGGAACAGCAGGGCCCCTGGAGAGATGCAAATACCAGGATGACACTGGTGAGGGAGGCCTCCTGGGGTGGGCTGAGTTGTGGCATGGTGGGGCAGGAAGAGCTGAGGTGAAATTGTCCAGCAAAGGAACAGGTCAGGCCTGGGGGTGGGTGGAGGCTCACTGGATTCCAAGGGGTGCGTCAGAACCCCTGCCTTGTAGCAGCACCCAGATGCTGCTATGATGTGGGTGGGTGTGTTGGCAAGGCAGCCAGCTCCATACTCTGCCCCTCCCCTGCCCCCCACCCTCCTGCAAGCCCTGCGAGCAGAGAACGCCACTGCAGCCCTCAGGTGGGTTGACCTGTGCAGGCCCACACTAGGTGCAAATGCCTGGCTTCAGCAGAAGCCTGATCCCCAATCAGCTGGGGTATCACTGCCTTCTCTAAGCCTCCTAAGGCTTCTTATCTGCACAGTCCTTTGGGGACGGCGACCACTTCCTGCCCACCCTGGGGGTCTGGGCTGTGGACCAACCTTTGCCCCTTTGTGGAGAGGGGGTTCCACATCTCAGTCAGCAGGGGCAGATCCCCAGAGCTCCGGGGGTGGACAGATGAAAGGCGCGTGCCCCACCTCCCTCCCCCAGCCTCCGGGCCAGTCACTTCACCTCTCCTCCTCTCCTCTGCAGAACTGTAAGAATTATTATTTTTTAAATCCTCATTGGAATGCTAATTTTGATTTTGAGTGTCTGTCATGGGCTCTTTGAAGTTTTTCAGACAAAATAAGTATCTCCTTAACAGAGGGGATTAGCGCCTACTTGTTTAGAATCCTCTGACTGAGAGTGACAACCAATTTCAGAATCTGTGGGGTTTAGGGAGACTGCAGGAAGAGGGGCGGCCTCCCTCCCTGGTGGTCAGCTTTCCATAAATGGCTTAATGGGGTTAGAGTTTAACCCCTCAAACAGGGATCAGAGCCCCCAGCTTGAAAGCCAATGAGCAGTGAGGCAGATCTTGCTATTTAAATTCAGCAGGACTTGGTTGGGACTCTTTTATTCTCTTGAGCTTAAAGAAAACAAACCCATTTCCCTTGCAGAATTTAAGGTCTGCTCCAGCCAGCTGCCCCCAACCTCCTCCCCAAAATGCAGGCCTTGGCTCCACAGGTAATTCATGGCCCAGGCTCAGCCCAGGCTGGGATGTTCCTGGCTTTATGATTCCGCTCAATTCAAGAGTGCTAATGGGGCAATTTGTAAAGAAGGAAATATAATGAGTTATCACAAAGCCCAGCAAGGACTCGACAAACCAGGCACTTCCCATCCATCAAGCATCCTAGCGTGGTAGTAGACCAGCAGTGCCAGAAATCTTGCAAGACCCCTGGGAATGCGCCTTTCCTCGGCCTGGATGTGCACACATGGTGGCCACTGCAGCCGCTCCCTTCCTCCTTTGCTCCAACCCCCAAATCATGGTGCCAAAGGGTTCCCAGGGGATCGATGGTGTAGGATGTGTGGCAGTAAAAGAGGGAGTGCTTAAGGATTTATTTGCTGAAGCAAAATTATCACGCAGGCCATTTTTTAAAAGAGCATGAATACCACGTGAGGGCCCGTGGAGTTCTGGGTAGGCTGCAGCATTTCCCAAGGACTCCTGCTGCCAGCCCACGTGGGGGAACTCAGGCTGGGGCTTGGTCTGTCATTAGCTAAGGTCATGGATGATATTGGGCCTATGGGACACCCTTTGCAGAGAGCAGGTGATGGGCTAGGTCCAGCCTGCTGAGACAGCTGGCCACTAACATGAATCATAGACCCTTAGGTGGGCAAGTCCCTCCTTTGCTTCTTTCAGATGTGCACAATGGGGACCAGAAAGGAGAAGTGGATTGCCAGAGGGCTCACATTAAGGCAGTGACAGCTTGCCACACTGTGTATGTGATAGTCTATGACAGAGAGTGACCGGGGCTGGGTGGACAGCAAGAGGCAGTAGAAAGGGCGAGGCCCACAGGGTTAGTCCAGAGGCCAGAGGATAGGCACCTGGGCCCAGCACTGATCCAATCTGCTCATCCTTCATGCTGGAGTTCCTAGACTGGGCCCCAGCCACCACTGCCTTATTCTAGCTGAGGCCCGGTAGCCCCAAGGACAGAGATATTGGCTGACTTGGAAAGGAGTGTTGGCCCACAAAGAGATTTCTCATGGCCCTGTCACAGGTGCTACTGTGCTGTCTCTGCTGCCTCCACAGCTGGCCTGGACCCAGGGGATTTGTCCCATCAGGCACCCAGGAGGTCCCTTGCCAGAGCTGCATGTTGTGGGAAGGCCCCAAGGCCAGCAGATGGGACAGATAAAGGTCTGGCTTCAGTAGGAACTGCTTGATCCCAAACACAGCATGATGTGGACCAGACTGGTTCTCAGCATGGTTCCAGGTGGCCATGTCCCACCCACTCAGATTCTGCCTCCTTTCCTCCTGTTTCTGTAGGTGACCTGGAGATCTCTCAAGCCCAGGGAAGGTCAGTCTGGTGCCTCCAAACAGGCAGGTGCTCCAGAGAGGGCCACAATAATTATAACTAGAACACCTAGTACTTCCTGTGTGCTGAGTGCGATTCTAAACACTGTGCATTCATTAACTCACTAATCAATTAGCAGTACTATGATGAGATACTATTGTTATGATTCCCATTTTGCAGATTAGGAAACTGAGGCATAGAGAAGCTAAATAGCTTGCTTTAAGGTCACCCCAGCCAGTGAACGACAGTAAGAGTTCAAATCCAGCCAGCCTGGTTCCACAGTAAGTGTGCTAGTGGCCATCAGTGCCCAGAGTTCAGCAGAAGCCTGAGATCCAACCTGGGCACCTCCTTCGCATGAGTCTAGGCTGAGTAGCAGAGGGCCATGTTCTTAGAGGAATTCTCCTGGGAGCAGCCAGTCCTGGAAAGCCTTTTGGGTCTCGAGGCCAGACGCTGAGGTTTCCCCTGCTCTGTGAGGATGAGGGAATGAGGGAAAAGGAGAGGGCACTGTGGCTGGCATTTCACCCATGATATTTTACAAAAGCATCCTGGCAGCCCTGGACTATAGAAATTAGTGTCTTCATTAAACTGAACTAAGATGGAGACCCAGAAAGGTTAAGTAACTTTTCCAAGGTCACACTGCTAATAAAGAGCACAGCTGGGTTTCAAATCAGGTAAACCTGGTTTCAAACCTGAGTCAATGCCACCATGGTGCCAGAGGGGTAAAGGGTGGGATGGGAGAATGGAGGAAGAGTAGGAAGGACAGTGAGAACTCAGATGACATATCTGGGAGAGTACTGATGGCCCTTCTCCAGCTCAGCAGACCCACCCAGAGTCCCACCCAGAGTCAGACGGGGATTTTTTTTTTTTTTTTGAGTTGGAGTCTTACGCTCGCCCAGGATGGAGTGCAGTGACACGCTCATGGCCCCCGCAGCCTCGACCTGCTGGGCTCAGGTGATCCTTCCGCCACAGCCTTCCAAGTAGCTGGAACTATAGGCGCACGCCTCCACGTCTGGCTAATGTTTAAATTTATTGTAGAGACGAGGTCTCACCAAGTTGCCCAGGCTGGTCTCGAACCTCTGGGCTCAGGCAATCCACTTGCCTCGGCCTCCCAAAGTGCTGGGATTACAGGCTGAGTCACTGCGCCCGGCCCAAATGGGGATTCTTAAGAGAAGTACAGACCCCCTTCCTATGGGAGGGGAGAGACAGAGGGCCGCAGGTGTTGACCTCCTCAGCTGCTGGGTTGTCACTCCAAACTTCCTCGGGGGCAATGAGAATTTGAACCCTGTTGCCGCGCGGGGAGGGGAGGGAACTGCACTCACAGATGGGGGAGGAGGCTGAAGCCCCTGATCCATGTCCACATCCATGTCCACCCCAGGTTTCCCAACCCCCAGAGGCTTCACCATTGCTGCAGCACCTCTGCCCACATCCCCTGTGTCCCTAGGTTGCTGTGTCCCACAGGGGGACCACTCCCTGTGTCCCGGGTTCCCACATCCTGTGGCCCGTCCTGGGAGCGGAAGGGTTACGGCTTGGGCTGTTGAGTGGAGGCTGCTGTTCCCCAGCGTTAAGCAGCTTTAGTGTCTCCTACCCCAGCCCTGATTTAAAATTCATAAATGCTAATCCTTCATAATTTACGGTTTAAAAGCAGCCCCACTCACAGGCCCCGTGGCTACAGCTCTGTCAGAGTAATTATGCCGCCAAGCTGAAATTGGACTACTAACTGAGATATTAAACAGGGGGGGAAATCCTCGCGCTGGCAGCCGACCCAATTATTCCAAATAAGCAAACAGATTAGTGAGTAATTTTCCAGTTAAATTTGGTGATTGGTGCCAGAATTGTATGTTAAATATTCAGAAGTAAATAGATTAAAGATGAAATGTGCCCCCCTCCTTTTTTCTAGGCTTAATTTACTGTGTATATTAAAACTTTTTCATGAGGAGAAAAAAAGTAAAAAGTGATAATTAAAAAATCCAAATAAACTCCTCCAGGCCTCCTGGTGCAGCATCCCAGAGGCCACAGCCGCGCCCTCCAGCCTCCTTGACTTCCTAGCCCTCCTGGGCAGGACCAGGCCACCTGGCCTGGACCCAGACTCCAGCCCTCCCCAGGGGAGAGGGGAGGAGGATGTGGGATTCTGGTCGTCTGGGTGGGCTGGGGACATCCTGGCCCTCCCTGCACTTGGGTTGTGTTTCTTCACAAAGAGAAATCCCAAATCTATTAGACTTAAAGACACAACTGAGAAAATCCAGAAGGGGTGGAGGAGGGAGAGGCGACTCGTGGGTGGGCACTCGAGACCCGAGGTTTGCCAGGCTCCTCCAGGCACAGAGGCTGTTGGCCTCTGAAGTTTGGGTCCCAGATCACCAGTTATCACCATGCCGTCCTTGCCTGACCCTAGCCGCCCGTCTGCTGTCCTGGGGTGGAGGTGCAGGGCCCGGCTGCCCACGCGACCCCCAGCACACACGCCTCTGCAGCAGCTTGGTTGCTGCCACGCGTCCTACTCAGAGATGCCTGTGAGTCACCTCCCCAATAAGCAAATGTAGAAACGGAGACTCAGAGGGGCCCCTGGGTTGTCCCAGTTCAGGGACAGAAATGAATCGCTGGCTGCGGCGCCGGTGCTCTCTCTGACGCCCCCTAGAGGACCCGGGCTACTGGCACAGGCTCACCTTGGGCAGGTGCACAGAGCTCGGCAGGAACAGGTGCAGGACAGGGAGGGACGCCCTGTGCCAGACCAGGAGTGAGTAGAGAGGATGGGGGTGGGAGGAGCACATGGGCCCAGCCCAGGAAGATGCCACAGGGAGCGGGGTCTGTGGGCGAGTAGAGGTCAGGTAAGGTCAATAGGCTCTGGGAAGGGAGGACGATCTTGGAGCCAGGGTCTCCTGTCTGGTTCCTGCCCCTCAGCATCCCAGTTCTAGGCCTGCCACCAACCTTAGGCACAGCTTTCTCCAAGGCAGCCCCTCTTCCTCCTTTTGTCTCAGGGATTGCCTTCTTGTAGGTCCCAAATCATGGAACACTGAAAAGGTAGAAGAAGGGAGACATGGGAAATACAAGGAGCTGTACCACCCTCTCCAGAGGCCCCTCCCCTTCTCTCTCTGTCGAAGGTATCTCTGTGGCCCAGAAATCCTGGCCTCTTGGGGTTGTAGAGAGCCCCCTTTTTCTCCTTTGGCTTCTGAGGGGCACCTCTTCCCAGTATGGACACATTGTACCTATAATCATAGGAAAGCCTGGCCCAGCCATCACAACAGCACCTCATGTGAATACAGGACAGGCAGGCAGGTCTATGGGCACACAGCCCAGAGGAAGATTATGTGGGGAGACAGAATGGGCTTGTGCTGTTTCGTCCTTGGGACCAGCCCAGCTTAGCTTTCTCTGGCGCACTAGACTACTGGTTCTCAAACAAGCATATGAGAACCTCCAAGGCTCTTCCACAAAATTCCACAAAATACACACAACCCCATGCCCCCCATGACAAATGGAATCCCCTAAGGTTTATTAACCAACCTACCCAGTGAAGATTGCTATTTCCTGACCCAATGATTTGCAGGAGGTTTTTTGTTTGTTTGTTTGTTTAAGTAGCAGAACCCTCTCTTCAATCTTTTATATAAGCCCATTATGCAAAGCAGGTAACAGCAGAGTCTGGGTAAAATGTCTCAATTTGTCACTCCCCACCCCCACCCCCACGTCTTGAGCCATCTCTGGGGGAACCCCTAGAATTCCACCAGAGAACAGCCAGGGCACCAAGCCTCTAGTTTGTGGTCCTGGGTTTGTTCCTCCCGAAAAGCCCCGTTATTCAGTGGGTCTAGCCAGCTGAATGTGCTATCATGTCTGGGGTGTCAGGAAGTGGAGGCAGAGACCAGTCCATCCGAGTGTGGTTGAGGATGGCTGTTAAGATCAGAGGGCTGGTCCAGCTAGTGGTTGGCTGCAGTCCCACTCTTTTCCTCAGAAAGGTTACAACTAACTTCTATGAGAGTGCCAAAGAAGTGACCCTTTAGGATTAGACAAAGAGTGGGTCATAGCCTGAGGTCACTACCTTTCTTCAAGTAGGGGCCTTCCCTGACTTCTTTCCTTCAGGGTCATGGCAATGAAGTCCATCCTTCTAGGTCTTCAGGGAAGATGGCAGGAGGGGCCTGGATCCTTGTCTTCACATCCTGGGCTCTGATCCTGCATGCAAACACCTCAGTTTTTTTAAAAAAAAATCCTTCTTTCTCCAGGCAAAAAACCAAAATCCCCCAAATAACAAAAATCATTATGATCACCTACAGCATATAGCCAGCATGGGAAATGACAGTGTTCTCATCTGCTCTCTCATTGGTAGATGCTCCCAGGTGTACCTTATAACCTCTTTTGACTGAGAGATAAAGTTCCCACTTTCATCCACAAATGCCTGGCCCAACTGAGTCTTGACATGTCCACACCCCTTGTAGCAAACACAGCCACATAGGGATAGGACCCTCCATTTCTATCTTCTCACTGATCTGCTCTGGGTTTGATATGAACATAATTCAGCTCCAGTAGGCGTTGGTGTTTTTTTTTAAATACTGCTTTCTACTTAAGACTTTCCAAAGAGACCAAACTTTGTTTTCTATCAGGATTAAAACAAAAAAGAACAACCAAAATCATCAGCGCACAGTTGCTGAACAGAATCAAGTGGCTATTGGTCCAGCTGCAGTAACTCTGGGACTGCTCATGGATTTCTTTGCACAGAAACCCCAACCCTTAACTGTACAACTAAGTGGGGACCGAGGTCTCTGTGGATAGGTGGGGAGAGCCTGAACCATCACAAGGCAGGCCCTCTGCACCGAGCCACTTGCTAGTTCTCTGGGGAAAGTTCTTCTACCATGGGAAGCTCTTGCTACTTGGGTAGTTTTGGTCGTCAGAGAGCCCATTGTGCTGGAACACACAGAAGACACACAAATACATACACCCATCATGTATGCATATGTGCATGCATGCAGATGCACACAGAGACACCCACAAGAGCAAACATACATGTGCACATATATATGCATGCACACACATACACACACATGTGTGCACACACACATCAAGTAATCCCCTAGGCCTTTCCAAACACTTGGCCCCTGGGAATGAGGGCTTCGGGTAGTGACATATTGCCTGAAGTTTCCTCAGGGGGAGAAAGACCCTGATTTGTAGTGTTTGCCAATTTCTTTAATGTAAATACTTCTTCTACTGTGGCAAATTTTAAGCTACTAACAGTTTAACAACCTGAATATTTACCACTCCAACAAACCATTGTCCAACAAACCACTGTCTTGGGACTCTGTGTCTTCCTGTCCCAGGCCTGCCTACCATAGGAGAGACCTGGTTGGGGTGGTCTGAGCTGAAGGGTAAGCAAGGCAGGGGCTCAGCCTGGAGCAGGCCAAACCTGGCTGTGAGGGAGGAGAGCCATTGAGTTCCCCAAGTGGCATAAGGAGTCCATAAGTCCTGAGAGGCTTCAAGGGGCCTGGCTAGCTCAGAGAAGAGCTGTAGGCAGGAAGACTGTGGTGCTAGGCATTGTCAACCCCAGGAGGCCGTGGGTTCCCTGTCCCTGGCAGCTGGAAGCAGGGCCAGAGGACCACTCAGCCTGCGGAGGGGTGGTTTACACCTGCCTTCTCTTACTCCCTGCAAGGAGCCAGAACTTAGGCCTTTTGCCCCTAAATCATACCACAGAGTAATAGAGGGCTTAGTGTGTTCTTGCTCCACCTTCTGGAGCTAGGAAACCTAGTTCTCACCGGTGGAGACCAGGCTGCCCAGCCTGGCCTCATGACACCAGGGACCATTTGATACTTGCAGTGGGCTTAACTGAGACCAGTCCCCCTCTGTTTTCTGGCTTCTGCCCATGCCCTTAGTGAGGTTGGTGGGTGGAGAGCAGGCATCATCGACAGCAGCAACCTGGCTCTGTATCTCCTAATGTCCTTGCTGGGCCTGTGCTTCCCAGAGTGACCTTCCTAGCACCATCCCAGGAACCTGATCTTCCATTGCCTCAGAAGGCAAGTTCCCAGCTACAAAGCTCACAAAGATCAATGTGTCTGTGATGATGAGTACAGGAGTGCACGTGGGTGAAGGAAATATAATTTTTAAAAATAGAAGAATAACAACATTCATCTTATCGAGCAATTATTTTAACAAATAAGACAGACTAGTACAAGGGTTATGAGCATAGATCTTGAAGCCAGACTACCTGGGGCCATAAGCCTGCTTCTTTCACTTAACAGCTATATGATTTGGGACCATTTTTTATTGTCTCTGAGCCTCAGTTTCAGCTTCTGTAAAACAGGTGTAAAAATAGGATGTACATTGCAGTTGTGAAGAGAACTACATGAATTGTTAACAAAGAAAGCACTGAGAGCGGTACCTGGCACAACGTAAGTACAAGTGTCACCTGCTATTATTATTATTATTATTACTCTATTATTATCATTGTTGTTATCATTATTCAATAGCACTGTACAAAGCAAAGTTGGGGTTTATTAAATCTAATCCTCGCAACAATACCATGAAGTTAGTGCTATTATCATTATTATTATTATTTTGAGTTGGAGTCTTACTCTGTCACACAGGCTAGAGTGCAGTGACATGCTCAGGGCCCCTGCAGCCTCGACTTGCTGGGCTTAGGCGATCCTTCACCTCAGCCTTCCAAGTAGCTGGAACTACAGACACACGTCACCACGCCCGGCTAGTTTTTGTGATTGTAGAGACGAGATCTCACCAAGTTGCCCAGGGTGGTCTCGAATCCCCAGGCTCAGGCAATCCCCTAGTCTCAGCCTCCCAAAGTGCTGGGATTACAGGCCGAGCCACCGCCCCTGGCCGTTAGTGCTATTATTATTAAACAAGGAGTCTGAAGCTCAGAGGTTAAATCACTTGCCCAAGGTCCCACAGGGGTAAATGGCACTGGCGAGCCTCCTGGAGTTACCTTAGAGGAAGTCCTGGTAGCAACCTAAGCCACAGCTGGGGCATAATAGTCTTTTCCAATGGACAGATCCACAGAAGCTGAGCCCACAGAGATCCCCAAACTCAGCAGTCAGTGGCACTGATCTCTCTCTTGTTTACTCCACGGTCGCCACAGCAAAGGAGAAGCCAGGGTAAATGGTGGGATGGCCACAAAATGGTCTGCCTGGTTTTACACCTCGTGAGCCCTATCTGTCATACCAGTGCAAATGTAAAGGTCCTTCACACCTGGCAACACAGGAGCGAGGATGTTCGGATGGGAACCTGTCTCTGCCGGCAGGGACTCTGTGTGACTAAGACTGACGTGTCTATGGCTGTCTCTGATCTTCTTTCAAGATGTTTTTTTCTTCAGCCATGGGTGAAGGCTCAATCCTCAAACCAGTCCCACCACTTCAGGACCTTCATCTGTGTGATGTTGCTGACTGGGTGGTGGCATTTGTAACAGGCCCCCATACCAGTGATCTCCAGACATTCTTACGTGCATGTGGTCACTAAAGTCTTCAGGGCACATGCATCTCATTTTGGAGACCACTGGTCCAACCAGGACACACTGCATCATTTTCTGAGTCTGGTGCAAAATGAAAATACGGCCCCAGGCTCAGAGCAGGAAAGTCCATCGCCCCTCTTCCCACCCCAAACAATGGCAGATGGGTGAGACCCCTGGGATTATAGCCTTTGTGCCAAGACTTGCTCAGTACCTGGATTGGGGACAGGTAAGAATCTCCCGTAGAGTTGACTGTGGAACACCTGTTGGTCTCTCAGAGCAGGATGGGAATGGCTGCCACCTTTCCTTGCCCTAGAAGCTGTGGGTACACAACTGGGCTTCCCGGTGTCTTTGCACAGACCCCTGCCAGAGTGGAAGGTGACTATGGAATGGGAGCCACTGTGACCTGTCCTGCCTGGAGTGGAGGGCGGCAGTGGGCAGGGAGGCAGAGGGGCCCAAGGCATCAGGCTATAGGAAGCAGGCCGCTGAGGAGTCCTCCCAGGGAGGTGGTGGGAAGCAGGACTGTGCTCCAAACCATGTCCCATTTTAGACTTCACATACAAACACACATTCAAAGATAAAATGGTACTAATTTCAAGACAGCAAACGCAGGGCACAAACACCCAGGCACAGGCCCTTTGGGGCATGGGCCCCCACATCCAGGCCACAGCTCTCTGTTCGGCAACCAGGTCCCATAGATCTGCATCCAAATGCCTCCCCTTCACCAGGTCCCTTGCATCGTCATCCCTCCTGCCTAGTTAGGAGAGTCCCCTCTGCCTGTGGGATGCAGTCCTCACGCACTGCCCTCTGTGATGAGAGCTGGCCTCTTCCCCAGCCTCCTCCGCTGCTCCTGCCCCCAACCCCTGCCCAGCCACGCCAATCTACTTGTATTTGCCTGTGCTGTCATCTGCTGAATGTCCTTCCCCAGTGGCAGGTGGAATGCTCCTATTCAACCCTTAAGTGTGCGTGTGTCCACTTTGTCACCACAGTAGGGTGTTGGGTCATGGCTGTAGGGGTGTTTATCTAGTTTCCTATTATAATTTTGATCCCCTCACTGCACCTTATGCACACACCTGCTATAACACCTCTTACATTTGTCCGCTTACTTGTTTGATGTGTATTTATGGAGCATCTATAAGATTCTGTTACAGCCTCAATGACTCTCTGTTAGTCTGACTCTCTCTCCCTTGAGAAATAACCAACCCCAGAGGTCACTGTCTGACTTCTTTCTGGTCATCTTCATATCTTCAGGGCCTGGAGGCAATGAATATATATTTGTTAAATGAAAGAATGAATGACTATCTACCTAAGGCTACCCATGATCTTATTTTCTGGCACTTAAAGCCAACACTTTGAACAAAAGTCTGGTTACAAGTCTTGTAGGCATGAAATAGTGGCCTGTGGGGCTTGGGTGGGCATTGAGGTATAGGGCAATTGGGACAGAGCTGCAGAGGTCAGGAGGCAGAGGAAGAAAAGGTGGACAGGGACCAGAGCAGGCAGAGCCCGGAATGCCTGGCAAGGATGTTGTGCCTTATTCTACAGGCAATGGAGAGCCATTGAAGGTTTCATTGAAGAAGCCCTGGCTCCTGTCAAAGGATGGATTAGAGAGAGGTAGAATAGAGATGAGGAGGTAGTTCATTCATGCAGATGCTGATCAGGTGGAGAGTAGTTTAGGCTCGGTAAGTTCAGCTGCCAAGGCAGCAGGGTGGGAAGAAGAGAGAACATTCAGACCCCAGAGTCAGTTCTTTACTGGCCCCATTTCTACTAACTGAGAATGCATCGTGTGTGTGTGTGTGTGTGTGTGTGTGTGTGTGTGTGTGCGCGCATGTTTGTGTAGGAGTCTTACTCTGTTGCCCAGGCTGGAGTGCAGTGGCATGCTCACGGTCACGACAGCCTCAATCAGCTGGACTCGGGCAATCATTCCACCTCAGCCTTCCAAGTAGCTGGAACTACAGGCACGTGCTACCACACCTAGCTTATTTTTTGATTTATTGTAGAGACAAGGTCTCACCAAGTTGCCCAGGCTGGTCTCGAACCCCTGAGCTTTGTCAATCCTTTTGCCTTGGTCTCCCAGAGTACTAGGATTACAGGCTTGAGCCACCATGCCCAGCCTAGAATGCATCCTTCTAAAGCCACCAAGAACCTCCCTTCCAAAGCTTGCTGGCCTTGACAGATTATCAGGAAATGTATTAACACTCAGGAGCCAGAGGTGGGGGTGTTGGGTCAGAGCTGTAGGGGTATTTATCTAGTTTCCTATTATAACAACAGATCCATTCTGTGATTTTAGAGAAAAATAATGTATGCAAACACACTATACAAAATATGTACCCACGTGTCACATCCACAAGCAAGCACACACCTGCAGTCACAAAGGGTGTGTCACACACACCACTCAAACATGTACACATGCACATATGGGGGCTGAGGAAGGAACAGGACATTGGCACTGTTGCCACTCACAGTGACCCACCCACCCTGCTCCTGCTGGGGTCCCACCCACCCTGACCCCACCCTGGCCCCACTCACTCACTCAATGCGATTCCCATCTCACCCCGATCTCATCATTCATTACCCAAACCCTCCAGTCTCACTCCCACCCTGCCTTCATCTGAATCTGACCTTGCCTCCTCACATCCAATGACTCTACCCTGACCTCACATCTCTTGACCCCACCTTGACCTGGTCTTGCTCTGATTTTGTCCTCACTTTAATCACGGCCTGGGCTCTTGCACAGCACCTGCTGAGGGAGCATTTTCAGCACAGGCCTTTCTTGGGGATCAGTCCTTCAGGGGATCACGAAGAAAGTGAGCCCAGCCTTACTTATATGTTCCTTCCCCAGGTTTGAACATGATCACATTTTTTCTCAGCTGCCTTAAATTGCTTTGGAAAAGAGAAAGTATATAAATTAAAATCAGTAGGTAACTGTATACACTCAAATCTCCCCAATTACTGTGTTTTTTGTTGTTGCTGTTTTTTTTTGTTTGTTTTTTTTTTGAGGTGGAGTCTCACTCTGTCACCCAGACTGGAGTGCAGTGGCCACTCCTGGCCACCGCATCCTCCACCTGCTGGGCTCTGGCGATCCTTCCGCCTCAGCCTTCCAATTAGCAGGAACTCCAGAGCGCGCTACCACGCCTGGCTAAATTTTTATTTATTGTAGAGATGAGGTCTCGCCAAGTTGCCCAGGTGGATCTCGAACCCGCGGGTTCAGGCAATCCATTCACCTCAGCCTCCCAAAGCGCTGGGATTACAGGCTGAGCCACCAAGCCCGGCCAAATCTCCCCAATTATTACCAAAAAACACTTTGTTGGTCCTCCTTTCCCTTGACTCCTTCCCAATGCATTATGTCAAGTCTCTGCAGGTCACATGGCTGCCCTACCTCTGTGAGTTCTTTCCCTCTGGTCTCCCCTGACCCCATGCTCTACTCCTCTCCTTCCAGCCTCTCTGGCTGTTCCTTGTTACTCTTCTCTTCCTCTAATGGCATCTGAAATTGTTGACGTTCCCCAGATCTCTGACCCAGGCCTCTTCCTCTCATCAAACATGCCCCTCATGAGCTAGTCCATTCCATGGCATTTTCTACTGTTGAACTGTACACTGAGGCCCCCACATCTCTGTGTCCAGCCCTGACTTGCCCCCTGGGCTCCACATTCTCATAGCAACAGACAGCTTCACTTTTCTTCCACCCCAACCCACTGTCTCTGGCCCAAATGGCCCCTCCTCCTACATCAGCATCCTGGCACATGGCATTACCATTACATAGGTGTTCGGAAATTCTCCACAAACCTGCTGTCCTGCTGAGCCCTCCACCTCTCTCTTCTTCTTCACTCAAACTCAACAGTCATCAAGCCTTATTAGTTCTATCTCCTCAAAATGCTTCTTGAATCTGGTTCCCCACTCCGCTCCCATCACTACCTTGGTTCAGCCACCTTCTACTCTCATCCGGAATACTGGCCTGGAAGCATTTCCTGTCTGGTTTTCCCGTCTCTCCTCCTCATTTTCCCATCCCAGAGCAACCTTGCTAAGACAGAAATCAAATCATGTCTTTGAACGGCATGAAACCATCAATGTCTTCCCACTGCCTGCAGAATAATGTGAAGAATCCTTACAAGGACATTCAAGGCTCTTCACAAGTGGACTCCTGCCCACTGTTTTTTATTCCTCTGCTCGCCCCCCACCTCCGTAGCTCTGCCCCCATCACCCTACTCCTCAATTCCCACCCCACCCCCAACAGGCCATACTTCATGCCGCTGTTGTTTGTGGCCAGATGCTGGGTCCAAAGTGTTGGCTTTAAATAGCAGTAGAGATGGGACCAGAGAGTGGAAAAGGCTTTCATCCATTGATTCTCAACCACCATTCTGTGAGCTCATTTTGCTCCAAGCACCATGAGAGGTGCTGGGGTGCAGTGGTACAAATCCAAGCGCTATGTCCCAAGGAGCTCACGATCCACTGGGGGAGACAGAGAGGAAGCCAGGCGAGCACAGCATAAAGTGCAGCTTTTAAATAAAGGGAAGACATTACATCAGAGTGTGGTGGAATCCAGAGCTGCTTTAGATGTGGGGCGTCGAATGCAGTGGAGAGGGCAAGGTTGGATTTGAGGAGGTCAGTCTAGAGCTACCACAATGACCCAGGAAAGAAATCATGGTGCCTGGATGGAAGAGGAGGCAACGGGAATGGAGGGATGTTCAGAAAGTGGAATGGGCAGAACCAGATGACTAGTTAGCTGTGGGGTGAGAGAGAGGAGTCTAGGATGACTCTGAGGTTTCTGCCTCAGACAGCTGGGAAGACAGTGGTCCCATTCATGAAGCAGAAGTCGAGGCGGTGGAAACAGGCGGGCCCAAGTCCTGCCCCAGGTTCTTGGTTTTTGTTGTTTTAGCTAACACTCATGGGCACACATGAGAGTCAGGCAGGTGCTAAGAGCCTTAGCTGCCTTGTCTCATGGAATCCTCACAATACACCCCTGGTGTGACGCCTAACATCTCATTTTACAGATGGGACTACTGAGGCTTTAGAAAGGTAAGTAATTTGCCTGGGTTCACATAGTTGGGAAATGAAAAAGCCAAGATGCCAGCCCAGGTCTGGCGGACTCCGAAGATCCCTCTCTTACCAGCTGTAGTCTATCACCTTCCCCTGGGGATGTGAGGTCCTACTGGGTTGTGCTGACCTTGCATGCAGGGCTACTCACTGGAGTTTCCTCCCCCATTCCCTGCTCCCTGCTCCTAGGTGAGCCTGCCCTTCTCCCACGTGGCTCTGGATTTGCGTAGGGACAGGCTCAAATGCTAGGGGCTCACCTGGGTGCCTTGTGGCAGCTGGTGACGGGTAAAGGCAGGATCCAGAGCTGGAGGGCAGCAGCCTGGCGTGGACAGTGATCTGACTTCCACTCGCACACCTCAGAGCCCAGAGCGGCGTCCCACCCTCACCCCACCCCCGCCCCCTGGACTCTTCTGCCCCAGAGACACCTCCTTCCACTCTCCAAGTAGGGCCTTGGCGTAGAGGGCAAGGCATTTCACAGAATTTGCAGAGTCGGCGGGGACGAGAGCTGGCCCCTGCGGGGAGTGGCCAAGCCAGGCAGGCAGGGGGCGCCACAGACCCTGAGGGCCCTCCAGGGCGCGAGGGCGGCGCCTGCGAGGCCTGAGAGGTGGACCTGGTGAGCATCCTTGAGCAGCCAAGCCCGGGGAAACCGATAGCGTCCTCCTCTTTTCGTGCCCAGAGACTCCCGCTCATTCTGTCTCGCGCTTCCTCCGCACCGCTGGGGACCGAGAAGGCTCCCAGGTCGAGGTCCCAGCCCTGACCTCTGCGCTGGCTGATACGCCCCGTGAGCGCACAGCTCGAGGGCCTGTGGTCCCTTTCTCGCCGCCTCGGAACTCGCGGCCTCCCCCTCCCCACACCTCTCATCTCACCGGTAGACACGCCCCCCCTCCTCTCCTTACGCACGCACTCTGGAAATGAGTTTTTCAGGTCTTCCGCGTTTTCCACGTAGTGGGACGTGTGGTCATTGAAGCACCAAGAGTTTATCATTCTAACCCTTCGGATGAAAATCTTCTTCAAATGTTTTCAAATCTCCGTTGTTATATATTTTTTAATGAAAATGATAAGTATGCATTATACAAATTTTGGCACCCTAGACCATTACAAGGAGAAATCACTCCGTTCAGCAGTCATTAATGAAGAAGAAAATGTCCACAGGTGTGCGTGCACATGGGGTCTGGAGGGATTTGCATATGTGCAGGAAGAGGGAGGTAGTGTTTATCTCTGCTCAAACACCACCTCCTCAGAGAAGGAAGGAGACCCCAGGATTCTAACTCGTTTCTGTTTTGTAGCCCATACTATTTTATTCCTAGAAGTTACCCCTCTCCCTCCAAAGTTATCTGATTTCTCTTTTTCTTTTCTTCCTTTTTTTTTTTTTTTTTGAGTTGGAGTCTCACTCCTGTCGTCCAGGCTGGAGTGCAGTGGCACACACATGACCACCCCAGTGTTGACCTGCTGAGTTCCAGTGATCCTTCCACCTCAGCCTTCCAAGTAGCCAGAACTACAGGCATGCGCTACCACGCCCGACTAATTTTTGGTTTATTGTAGAGACAAGGTCTCGCCAAGTTGTCCGGGCTGGTCTTGAACCTGTGGGCTCAGGCAATCCACTCACCTCAGCCTCCCGAAGTGCCTAGATTACAGGATGAGCCTCCAAGCCTGGTCTGATTTCTTTATTGTCTATCTCCTGGGGTGCACAGTTGCAGGGAGTGCTGGTCACATTATAGTTTTCCTGCACAGAGCACCACTCTCACAAAGTTGTGCAGTATACTACCTATGTAACCATACACAACTGCTCTGCTGCTTTCTTTCGTTAAACTGTAAACTCCATAAGAACTGGGAACCATCATCCACAATGCCCAGGACAGTGCTTAGTATAATATATAGTAGATACCTAACATGCAGTGTTTGTTGAATAACTTAATGAATGGGCTTCTGCTTAAGGATGTAGCTTCTCATAGTCTCTATCTAGATCCTCTCCAAGTTCCAATTCAACTGAGAATCAGGAAGGAAACAAAGGTCTCTGAATAAAACGCATGTGCCAAACCTCACTTTGAGCAGAGTTCTACACTTGACCAGAGCCAACCAAATTCATCTTCTTTCACAAAAAATTCATTAAGCTTGGTTTTCTAGTCTGCATGCTCCAAAGCTGATTTCCTGGTCTCCAAGCTCCCTGAAGATTAGGACTAGTGTGAGGAAGTGAGGATGCTATGGACAGGCACCCCAACAGCTGTAGCCTGACATTAAGACACCAAGTACACACCCAACTACAGAGCTCAGAAAACAGTGCTGGGCATTCTGCAGCTATGAAAGTCTTGAAGTACATCAATATATTACACCTCCAAACACTAATGGTGACCTTGGCCGTCATAAGAAGATTAAATCCTGTCTGGAATGTTCTCTTTAAGAAGGCATAGGAGGCATATGGTATTCAATTTTTGTTTCGTTCTTCCAGGCAGCTCCCAGCCTCTCTGTGCCCCAGCCTCTCCGTGCACTCTGGCCTGTGGGCCCACACTAAACTATTTCGAAGATGAGAGAGGACCACCCCTGTGTTGTCTCCAGGCATTTGGGATGACTGGGAAAGCACAGCTGTGGGTTTTGTTGGTCCTGTCCCCTGAACCCCCTACCCCAGTTTTTGGGCCATTCCCCACCCACCCTCGCTCCTGGAGTGATTCCCGTGCCCCTAGAGCAGACCAGCCTTTGCAACGATGATTAATTGACCCCAGCAATTTAAGGATGCTTATTTGCACACAGTTATGAAGTGTCACAATATGTCTCAAATGCAAGCGGCTTCCATTAGAAGCGGAACGGCAGAGCGAGAAGCGCCACCAATATTTCCTTAAAAGTTCATTGTAGGCAATGGGGTAGTGTGCGAAGCTAAACAAATCCAGGCAATAATGGAAATGTAGCATGAAATTACTTCTGTAAACAACAACCATTCATTATTCGAACATTTTTCATAAGTGAGCAGGCAGGGAGAGGGGCAGGGGTGGCGGGTGGGAGGGAGGGGGCTGTGGCAAACAGGGCCTGTGCGCCCACCAGAGTTTCCAGGAGGAGCTACCTCAGGGCCCCGTGCCATCTGTCTTCAGAAAATCGCCAAGACCAGGCTCCATTCTGCCCAGCGCCCACCATCAGGTTCCCTTTCTTCATTAAGCGGGATCGGCACAGGCAGAGGGAATGTATGATTTAAGGAGGAAAGAGAGACCCACTACTTAATGTTGATTTGGCGGAGTGTATAACCCCGGAGAGAAATGTAAATAGCAGCCTGCAATAACATGACAGCCCACTAATCATATTTACAAACGATATTAAATCTGTCCGCACGCAGGCCTGCCTGCGGATTGGCCCGGCCGTAATTGTCATTGTAACCAGCACCGGCTTATGGGAGGATTTAACTGCAGTGATATAAGGTGAGTCGCGGGCTTATTATGACTTTATTATTACCCGGTTTATGTTTATTAAAACAATTTGTCATGCAGAGCAGGAATGGAGGGATGGGAGCATTAAATCGTGCCATACTCAACCTGGAGAGATGACTCTGGGGATGAATGGCGGCAGGCCCTGAGCCTCTGCTTGGTCGCCTCTGGGGCTGGGGACCAGTCACACCAGCCACTGGGAGCCCCGGCCTGGCCTGGCCTGTCCTGGCAGGGGAAGGCCACTCCACCAAAACCTCAGAGCTGGGTGACACACAGCTGAGAGGCTCTGCTGTGGCTCTATCTGCATTTTAAACAGGAGTTGACTCAGGATGGCCATGAGAAGGAGGAGGCCCGGAGTTATTGCTGAGTGTTTGCAGGGGTGGCCATGAGGGCCAGACCTGGGGCTCCCCTGGCCAGCCGGGAAAGGAGCCAGCCTTGGAAGTCTCCACCGGGAGAGGCTGCAGAGACTCAGCACAAAAGGTCTTGGACGAAGTTTAATAAAAGCTGTTTTATTTTCTCTGGGGGTCCTTATTGGTTATTATCAAATTTATTTCATCCCCAATCTTTGTTCTTTGGCAAGGCAGAGAAAAGGGAGGGGAGCCAAAGAGGAATAGGTCCACACAACTAGTAAATAAAACTCCCTTTCCCCAATCCAATTACCCAAGGCAGAGAGACTTCAGGAGGTTGGAGAGCCGAGGACGCAACTCCCGATGCAACTGGGGATGCAGCCATGTGTGCTGACATCAAAGTCTCAGTACCTATTCCTCTGCCAATCCCAGGAAAGGCTCCATGTACTGGGAATGGAGGGCCGGGAAGCCAACCCGGGGACATCAGGGCTTGGTCTTTTACAAAAGCTTCAGAAATGTGACCCTTGGGCAGAGGACCCCAGGGAAGGAAGAGCTGGGCAGTGGAAAGGCCAGTCTTCATGAACTAGGTGGCTACCTCTTGGCTAAAAGTGTCAGCTTCCCTTCGGGGCCTCCACCAGCCCTCACAGCACCCACGTGCATATTAAAATTAGAAAAAGTGTCCCTTCCTAAAGGCAGGGGCAGGCCATAAGGGCCCATGGATTGGTGAGCAAAGCAAAATCTGGATTTGATTCATTTGCCCTACAAACAACCTACACAACTATACACAATGGCCCTGCCCCTCCCAGCAGCCTCATGGCTTGAAATGCCATTGTTTCAGGAACTAGCTGTCTGTACCATGTCTTCAAGTCAAAGCCATTAATGTCCTGGAGAATGAAGTAGGGAGTCTCCAGTTCGAGTGATGGGGCACAAGAAAGGATGTTCCTATTATCAGCATCCACTAGGATGCATTTCTCAGGTCTCCAGCCTCATGGTGGGTGAGCGCAGGATGAGACAGACAAGCTGTGCAGTCTCTCTTCCGGCCCCTGGGCAGTGCTGCCTATGAGATTCGATTTGGGCGCTGCTCTCTGGTGTGTGCAGCACCAGGTGACTGCCTCGGGTGCAGAGTGTCTCTGAGTGGGGGGGTCACCACATCCTTCCCAACCTGCCCAGCCCTAAGGGCCTACATGGGGAGCCTCAGTCTGGAAGTGACCTGCTCAGCCCGAGCTCCACTTTCACTCAGGGTCCCTCCCTATCGAGTCCTGCCTCCTGGTGCTCCAAGGCCAGGAGGGTGACTTCCTGGGGACAGTGCCCCAGGCTGTCCTCTCCTGTGTGTGCAATCCAGATGAGGTGAGGTTGGGCCCCACACCCAGGGCCTGTGTCTGGCATGGCTGTGGGGGACGCCAGCTAAGTGTGGGCTCCGGGCCTGGGCATGCCTGTGGGCCTTGGGTTCCCTTTGTCTCACTTAAGAAAGGAGTCACCGAGCGGTGGTTCAGAGGAGGAACAATAAGCCTTTATTGCGGCTGCCCTTCTCCACAAACGTTCAACCTGCTGGCCGGCGGGAGAGCCGTGCTGGCAAATTAAAAGTCTCTAAACTTTCTTTATGTCTCCTTGGACACTCTGGCTGCTTTCATACTGAGCTGGCTAGCCTGACTCAGAGACAAAGAGGCCACACGAGTCAGGCCCAAGGCTATAGGACAGAGAGGATCTGCCTGAGTGATGCTCCCAGCCAGTAGATGGGGGTGGGGTGGGTGTGGGTGTGGGCAGTGGGAGGGAAGGCTAGTTCTGGGGCTCCATAGCTTTGGAAGGCTTTTGGGGGCAGTTGACTGGGCAGGGGTGCGGAACACTGCTTCCTGGCAGTCTCTGTAGCCCATGAATGGCAGACACTGAATCCTCTCCAGCCATCTCTGAAGTCCTCCCTTAAGAAAAGCTCAGCCTGAGCCCAGGGGCAAAGGAAACCTGTCCTAGGCCCTAGAGAGTCTTAGCTTCCCACCTACCCCCACCCTCCTGGGTGAATCCTGAGGCTAGTATGTCTCTTGGTGGGCCAGGTCTGTGTCCTCCCACAGATGAGGCTCTCCATCCCAGCTTTCACCAAAACCTTGGCTCAGCCTCTGAGCTCTCTCTGCAGGCTGGGAGATAGCAGGGTCAGGTTGAGAGGCTGAGGCAGGGACTGCCCCTCTTAACACAATGGAATGTTGTCCTAACATTATTAGAGGTGCTTCTTTTCATTCCCCTAAAATGCCAGGGTTTCCTCCTATGTGCCAATTGGCAGCTGGGTCATGCATCTTTCCAGCAACAGCTGAGTTCCAGGCACCAGTGGGCAGCCCCACTAGAACAGCAAATTCCACACTCCAACCCCTGCAAAGAAGAAGGAGGAGGGGGAGAAGGAAGAGGAGGAAGAGAAGAAGAAAAGGAGGAGGAGGAGGCAGCATCAGGATTTACAGAATAGAGATGACCTTTGGGGAGGGGATAGGAACAGACTGGGAGGCAGCACAAAGGAACCTTCTGGAATGTTGGAATTCTTCCAGACCTTGATCTGGGTGTGGTAGGTACTTGAGTGGACACATACGTAACAAGCCATGGAGCTGTGGGCTCTGCTGATATAATTAAACACTGAGGTGATTAAAAGCTGATAGACATAGGCCCTGCCCTTAAGTACATCAGTTTGAATTCCAACTCTACCACTTTCCAGCTGGATGACTTTGGCCACATCACCCAACTTCTCTGAGGCTCCGTCTCTTCATCAGTGGGAAAATATCACCTACTCCCTTCTCACTAGCCTGGGCTCTCGTGAGTATAGGGACCATACCTGACTCTCTTTTGTGTCCTCCCTGCCCCTACTTAGGGACTGGTTCAAGAAATTGCTAATATCGGCCAAGCACACTGGCTCATGCCTGTAGTCCTAGCACTTTGTGAGGCCAAGGCAGGAGAATTGCTTGAGGCTAGCAGTTTGAGGCCAGCCTGGGCAACAAAGTGAGACCTCATCTCTACAAAATATTTTTTAGAAAATTAGCTGGGCATGGTGGCACCCGCCTATGGTCCCAGCTATTCAAGAGGCTAATATAATAAGGCTTCCTCAGGTACTGGGGAAGGCGGTGGGTCAGAGGGACCCCACAGCTCCCAGGAAAACATACCTTGTTTCACCAACATGCCAGTAAACATCTCTTTTCGTGTCTCCCTTGGAAAGTAAGGGCCTGAACTGGGGTGCTGAGGCAGGGCCTGGAGCCCTCAGAGGTGCTGAGGTGGTGGAGGTTGTCTTGGAAGGGGACCAGAGAGGGGTTTGCTTTCCTTGGCAGGGGTGGGGCTGAAGGAGGAGTCACTAGAACAGAGGCCCGGTGGTGAGACCTTTGTTGGGACTAGTTCTCTGGGAGAAAAAAGGACTTGGGTCTAGGTCAGGGCTGGTGGAGGTGGGGGCGGGGGGTACAGGTCTCTGGCACTGTGTACATCCAGGACACGGCCCCCACCCGCTGGCATACCCCATCTCTCTCAGGCCCCCTCAGGCTGGGCGTTCCAGGCTCCGTTTGGGGGAAGGGCCCCTTCCCTCCATCGCTCTATCTGATCGTCTGCTAGGCTAGTTCTTGGCAATTTCTTGCTCTGTTTCTTTAATCCCTGATTCTTTTCAAGCGCAGAGGGAAGAGGAAAAAGCCTGAGGTGGAGGGGGGATGGGAGAGAAGTGGGAGAGTTATGAAAAGAGATGAAGAAAGTCGCTCCAGCCTGAGGCACCCAAGCTTAATATAGGTGGGAAGAGCAAGTGTCCTTGAGGGTCCAGGACCAGTGCTGTGAACCCCAAGACTGGGGCTGCCTCCCCTCCTCAGCCTCTCCAGGACTCTGTGGTCAGCATAAATGGTCTGTGTGAGAGAGCACTGGGCTGCAGCCATTTCTGTGGGCCAAGAACAGAGCCCTGGAGTAAGCAGCTTGAACCAGTCCCTTGTGCTGAGGGCACAAGCCAGACCACTAGAGAGAAGGTACTGTCACCTCACCTCAGTTCAGCAGACCTCCAGGCACTGAGGCTCAGGCAAGACTCGGACCAGGGCTCAGACGCGTTCTGGAATGGTGTCTTCCATCTTCCCTACTCACTTCTGGGAGCTGGGGGCAGGGGAGAGGATCAGGGAGGGCCATGAGGGGTCAGGTGAGCCAGCAGACCTGTGTTCCCCGCTGTGGTTTGCCCTGCACAGGCCTCAGAAGGCCTCCACTTCCAGGGAAGGGACCGGAGGAGCTGTGGTCCCAGGACAAGCTCTGGAGAATGGAATTTGTGTGGAGTCTGCAACTACTTAGAGGAAAAACCTATTGAGCAGCTCAAATCATGGCAGTAATTAGGCCACTTATTTTGCAAAAGTCCAAATTAAATGGAAGATTTGGTGTTAATGAAAATGTTCCATTTTCCCCTTTTATTAAATCTAACTCTAGGCCTTTCAAGAGTTTGGGAATAGCCAGCCCCTGACGGCTTTCTCACAGCCGGTTCATATCCTACGATTGCAGAGTTGCTGAGACAGAACACACTCTCAGGGCCTCCAGTTACTGGCTCAATTGAAAAATGTCCTTCATAAGACAGTGCCATTAACCCACCCGCAGCCACCCACTCCTCCTACCCTCCCTCCATCTCCACCAGCCCTCTCTGGCCTGTCACCATCGGCTGCGTGGGTCCCCAGGAACCCAGGCCCAAGGGGGAGGGGCTGACAGGCTCCCAGCAACGCTGGGTTTCTGTTCTACCCTTCTGGAGCTCAGGAAAATCAGAGCTCAACTTCCTGGTTAAAGAGGCTGTGACCCTACCACTTCAGGCTGCCTGCCTCCTGACAACAGTCCTGGGAAGACCGGAACCCCCGAGGTTCTGATTAGACCTGCACTTTGATCCCACAGTTACCACTAGTGGCCTCAACTCTATTTGCCTCTCTAGTCCTCAGTTTCCTCATCTGTGAAAAGGGTATAATGCTATTCTCTGCTCATAGAGTGTTGTGATGGTGAATGGAAATAAGGTATCATAGAGCACTTGACACATAGCAGGATGCCGCCCCTGTCTGTTGCTAAGTCCCTCTTTGGAGCATGGTCTCTGGTTGGGGGTCAGGACATGGGTTCTGTAACTCTAGCTTCTCCAGGATTTCCTCCGGAAGGTTTGGCAGGAGTGGGAAGGGAGGAGCTTTAGGAGGAGAATGTCTCAGGACAATGCCAGGGGAAGTATCGGGGAGGAGTAACCTATCTGGTCCTGGTCAGCAGGATGCCTGGGCTTGGGAGCCTGGCTGTCAGGGATGGGAAGGTCAGGGGGTGTGTGGAAAGTCACCCCAAACAGACAAACAATAAGAACACACACACACACACAAACACATACAGTGGCTCAGCCTCAGCCTCTTCAGTGGGGCTGTCAAGGCCTTGGCAGTGGGACTCCAAGGAGACCTGCAGCTTAATGCATAAGGAACACTTAACATCTCCAGTTTGTCTACTCATAAAGGTTTGTCAAGTACCTGGTGTGTCTCCACCACCAGGTTAGAGTTGGGGACAGGAGCACATCCATTGCCATCCTAGAATAACAGGGTCATCAAACCTGAGCTCCCCACCTCAGTGATGAGCAACCCCCATCTGACACCCACATTAGAAATGTGAGTGTCAGGCCGGGCACAGTGGCTCACGCCTATAATCCCAGCACTTTGGGAGACTGAGGTGAGAGGATTGCCTGAGCGTATAGGTTTGAGACCAGCCTGGGCAACGTGGCGAGACCTCATGTCTACAATAAATCAAGAAAAATTAGCTGGGTGTGGTGGCACATGCCTGTAGTTCCAGCTACTCGGAAGGCTGAGGAGGAAGGGTCCCCTGCACCCCTCAGGTTGAGGCGGCGGTGGCCGTGAGTGTGGGGGACAGTGTGAGTCTCTGACTCAGAAAAAAAAAAGATATTTTTTACTGTTCAAACTCAGCCTTCCATCCTCTGCTCTGTGAGTTGGGGCTGAGATCAAACAAATTACATTTCCTATACAGTTCTGCCCACGG
>CAUYQG010105049.1:0-11413 GCA_963574415.1 Tarsius wallacei | reverse complement strand
GACAGATAGCACACATATAATATCCATCATTAATAAGTGCCTCAAAGCAGTGTCAAGGGTTAATAGCGAAATGAGGATCTTTAGGTTGCTGGTTAGGAGGAAGCTTCCATTTTTTGAGATAGCTGAAGGAAGTGAGTGAATAAGTTGTATGAATTCCTGGAGATGAACATTTTAGTTCCTGAGATGAGAACATGCTTAGCTTAGTGTTTTCAACACAGGGTAAGGAAACCCAACAGCCGAGGCAGGAGGACTGCTTGAGTCCAGGAGTTCAAGGCTGCAGTGAGGCGTGACCACATAACTCTACTCGAGCCTGGGTGACAGAGCAAGAGCCGATCTTAAATAAACAAAAATAAATAAACACACATTTTGCAAAGGAAAGGGCAAAGAAGTTGGGTGGCTGAACCATAGTGAGGTAAGCAAGATGGTGGGAAATAACGTTGAAGGAGTAGCCAGCCAAGAAACTTGACGCATTCTAGAAGTAAATTTATTGAGTTATTGAATTTACTGTAGTTCTGGTGAATTGTAGCTGATGGATTTTTTTCCATTCAGATATTTTGCTTTCCTGTTTTTCACTTTATATTGTTTCTTGTATTGTTTGGGGGGATAATAACAGGGGAGAGAACACAGTCATTATAAATATATGCCAGTTAATGCAACTTCCGCATTACAAAATCTGATTCTTCCGCATATATTCCTGTGGGAAATGCAGTAGGTTCCAAGAACTCTCCTCTGGCGTTTTTTTACTTCTAATATCTTTTTATTTTTAAGCCTGTGGGGATTGATCTGGATAGACTGGTGCCAACAGAGAACTTTCTTGTAATTTTTACTGCCCAAGGCAAACCTCAGAAAACAAAAAATATTCAGAAAGCTAACTTAGCACTGCTACTGTTTTGCTTACAAATACATTTAAGCTTAACATGTAGTGGGCTTAATTGCCATATATATATTTTTTTCTTGTCAGCAAATAATTCTTTTTAAAAAGTTCACATCCATTTTCTCCTGTTTTTAAGGAGACCTCCCGGAACCTGTGAGGATGATTTTATCTGTACATGATTTAACAACAGATTTTGGTGAAAAAGCACTTCATGAGCTAGGTTTCAAGGATATGCATGTATTTATATAATGTGATTGGAGTTGTAATTATTTGTTGACTATTATAGCCAATAGTCAAATATTTGAGGGTGTAGCTTAAGAAAGCTCTTATTGCTTTTGTTATACTAAAATTGTAAGTGAAGATATCTTGTATTGTAGAGATATCATTTTGTTAAACCAAAAAATTGATATATGCGTAATTTCCCCCTATTTCTCTTATTTTTTTAGACGGTATTTGTATCTTTGGGTGCACTAAGGAAACAATGGAAAGGCGAAGGTGTTTAGCTGCCAGCATCTTGCCTACCACCTCATTAGAAGGACAACATTCCTATGCTTTTGATTCTACAGAAATCTCACTTAACTACTCTTTTTGATGTGTTAGAGATGCTTGCATCATTTATACCACCTTCAGGAAAAGTGTCAGGCTTCATTTTCACAAATCTTGTTTTCTCTTTCTGTTGAGAGAATATAATAAATAAAATTATAAAATATCATCAAATATGCGTAATGAAGTTATAATAAATACTTTTTTCAATAATCTCGTAAGAGTAGTAAACTCAGAAACCCATTTATTCATTTATTATTTAATTCCTAGTGGATAGACTGGTGCCTAGTGGATAGACTGGTGATCCAGGCATACTGTTTTAATCAAAATATTATTTACAAGGTTTATCAAAATAGGTAGTTTCAGTCTTCATTGAATCCATTGGGGAACACAGATAATGGGCATGCCTAACAGATAAATAGATTCACACAAGTGCTAAAACTAAAATATGACATGTTATTATTAAGGGGTGTGGATGGATGGAGACCCATTTGTTATTTGGTCTAGAAAGATTTTGCTGAGGGAGACCCTATATATACTGAGCTGAAATGATGAAAAGAAGTCAGTTAAGTGAAAAAAATCAGGAATGATCTGGATAAAGTAATCTTATTCTTGAAACCCTTGATATAAGTAGAATTTAGGCAGGTCAAGGCATTTTGTTAGAGAGCTATGAAGTAGAGCATGAAGGGGATTGAAAGAGTAGCTTGAGAGGAATGAGATTTGAAAGGTAGATGGAATGAAAGCATGTAAACCTTATGAGTCATTTCAATTTTACTCAGAGTAAAGTAAGCATTATTAAATAATTTTATAAACAGAGGATATACACACATTCTGGTATTTGTTTTATACATAATAGGTTTGTTTGGGAAAAGGAACAAAGTCAGAAAGAAACCTAATGCACTAGTCCAGGAAGGAATTGACATTGCCCTAGAATAAGATACTGGCAGTGGAAATAAATGAAGTGGACACCAGGTCATAGCAACATCACTTGGTGGTAGATTGGATTTTAGGAGTTGGTAATGAAGAGTATAGAAGAAGGAAGACATAGATATGACATTCCTTTCTGGCATGAACAACTGGGTGGATTCCATTTGAGATGAAGAATGATAGGTACCTTAGGGACATCAAATGGAGATGTCAAGGAATAACTTGGGATTAATAAGAAGCTCAGGGGAACAGTTTAGCCTAGAAAAATAAGTTTGTGGGTTAACCTTGTGAATATAGTATTTGAAGTCAAGAGTGTGTACAAGATCACCTAAGGAGCCATTTTCAAACCACTGACATTTTAAAAAATGCCCTTGGAAGGATTTATCCTAAGATATATATCTTATCATGTATGCATTTAGCTTATCCAATTGAATAACAATTTTGAGATTGAGTGGCAAATAAAATGATGGTGCCTTGCTGATTTTCCATATGGTAGGCTACTGTTCTTCCCCCTCCCCCCCAAGTAAGTTAAGTGACTTCTTCCTGTGTTTCTACTGTATTTTGATCATGGATGCATTGTTGGTCACTACTGAGCCCTCTATTCCCCATACCCTACTTCTCTTCTGTTCTCACATTCTTAAATTCCCAAGAAATCTTCTTTTTTTGTCAAGCAGAGTAATCAATGTGTGCCCATGAACCTTCATTTCCTCCCTGGTGATAGTGTTCTGTGCAGTGTATTATGGGAACAATGGAGGGGGAAGACAAATATTTGTTGAAGGTTTCTGTGGAAGGAGAGTTGTTTAAATTGGGTCCAGTTACTTATGAGAGCAAACAGAAGCATTACAGTTTTCCTTCATGACAGAAAAATGAATGGCATGTTTGAGAATGGGAGGATGACATAGTGTAATTTAAACACAAGGAGAAAGACAGATTGTAACTTATACTGCAAAACGATCCAAACATGATTTTATTTTTTGTAAAATGGATTTCCATTATCACGGCAGGTTTTAAATTATACTAGCTTTCTACTATTTTACCAAAATAACTAAGTTGCATTTTATAGACTTAACAAAATTTTCTTTTGGCATCTGTTACACTATATTATTTCAAAGAATCACTATGATTGAAACAATAGTAGTATAATACTAAACCAATTCATATTCTGTGGAAAACAACCAGAACTGTAAATTTTAGCTTTCGCTGTTTGTATTCCTTGGAACAGCAATTTAATTTAAAAAAACAAAAAACTTGCCTATATATTATTACTTTCTGAAACATTCTTTGCTATACTGTCATCTTAGTTCAGATTTAACAAATGCTAGTGGAAAAAAGGTGTATTCTATCCTCTTAATCTCTGCTCCTCTGAGACTGAAAAATAAGGTATGGGCTATCAAAATAAGGGAAACAGTTATGCTCTTTTTCTAAATGAAAGTTCAGGTATCTGATTTTTGTTGGGCTTGGAATATTGAATATATAGATGATAGTGTATGGCCTTATGAAACAAATTTTTTCACTCTGTTTCAGAAGTTTCCTGAGGAAAGTGATCAGTCTTAGAGGAAGACTATTCTACGAAAGTGTTTATTAAAAAATTGAAAAAACCACTGCTTTAACATAACTATTAATTTTCTCAAAAAATTTAATTTACCATGGAACACATATTTTATTTATTTTTGCAAAATGAGGCTAAAAATATTAGCAAATTTGAGGTTGGGCTTAAGTTATATACTTTTTTCTGTGTGTAGAGCTTAAAATGTGAACTTCATCTTCATGTGGAAAAATCTGTCTAGGTGTGTTTGGGAACTACTGATGCTTCTTCCTACGTGTCCTAACATGTTGTTGGCATTTCAGAATATTTCAGATGAACAGGTGAGCCCACAAAATCTTTTTGACTATCCTGGAGGATGGCCCAGTTTACATTCCTACTGACTGTGCATGAGGTTACCTACTGACTCATAGCATCAGTAAATCTGATTATAATAGGTACAAAGTACCAGTTTAGTGAGGTTGAATAACATAACATAAGCTAAATGCAAGACAAAGATGTTTTTTTTTTTTCTTTTTTTTTTAATTTTAGAGTTGTGGGGTACAAGTGAGGATTAACTACATAAGATAATTGCGTGCAAGTGAAGTTTGGGCTTTTAACTGGACCTCTCTCCCCATGATAGCAGGCCAAGAACCCACTGTGTTGCAACATGCCTCCACCCTCCCTTCCCTAGCAGTATCTAACATCTGCTGATCTCATCCTTATGCTTATGTGAGCAGTGATCAGGGTCCACTTATGAGTTAGAACATGTGATATTCAGTAATTTGTGTGTTATAGTTCACTTAATATGTTGACCTCCAGCTGCATTCATGACACTACAAAGGCCATGATTTTGTTCTTCTTTATGGCTGCATAATACTCCATCATGTATATATATATCACATTTTCTTTATTCAGTCCACTTTCAATAGACAACTGGATTGGTTCCATATTTTTGCTAGGGAGACAAGTGCTGAAATAAACATACATGTGTAGGTGACTTTTTGGTAGAGCAATTTATTTTCCTCTGGATATATTACCAGAAGAGAGATTGCTGGATTACATGGATGCTCAATTTTTAGTTATTTTATAAATCATTGCATTGCTTTTCCACAAAGGTTGAGTTAGCGTACATTCCCACCAACAGTTGTAGAAGAGTTCCATTTTCTCTACAGCTGCACTAGCATTTGTTGTTTCTTGACTTTTTAATGATAACCACCCTTGCCAGTGTTAGGTGATATCTCATTGTAGTTTTGATTTCCGTTTCTCTGATGATTCATGAGCTGAGCACCTTGCCATGTGTTTTTTGGTTGCTTATATGTCTTCCTTTGAGAAGTGTCTGCTCCACTTTTTTTTTTTTGAGTCAGGGTCTCTTGCACAGTCTGGAGTGCAGTGGCATGATCATGACAATCACTGCTCCTGGCAACCTCGATCATCTGGGCTCTGGCAGTCCTTTCATCTCAGCATGCTGAGTAGCTGGAACTACAAGTATGTGCCACTACACTCAGCAATTTTTTTTCTTTTTAGTGGAATTGAGGTTTTGTAATGTTGCCCAGGCTGGTCTTGAACTCCTGGGTTCATGCAGTCCACACACCTCGGCCTTCTAAATTACTGGGATTACATGTATAATCCAACATGCCCAGCCTCTTTGCCCAATTTTTAATAGGTTTGTTTATTGTTTTTTCTCTTTCAATTCATTTGAGTTCCTTGTAGATTCTGGATGTTAGACTTCTGTCAGATGCATCGCTTGCAAATATTTTTTCCCATTCCATGGATTGTTTATTTACTCTCATGATGATCTGAATATAGTTTTTGCCTTTATACTAGGTAAAAAGTACCAGTTCATTTTAATATTCATTTATTTATTTAGTGAGGTTGAGTAATAAAACATAGGCTAAATGCAACCAAAGGATGTTTTCTAAAATTATCTTTAGAAAATGAAGATTTGCCTTTATATTAAGATTTTTTAAATTACAGTATGTTTTCATTTTTGTTTTAAGCAGGATTTATTGAGAGGACAGAAAAGTTCCCATAGTGGGAGCGGACTCAAGGGGTTGCCTGAAATATATTTTGAATATTGCTTTGTTTTCAGTAACAAATAGTAATGTCTAAAGAAAATACACTAAGAAGAAATGATATGCATCAGTGATTGTTTTGGAAGCTTACACATGCCAACTGACAGAATTAGGGGAAAATTAGGCAAAGGAAGTTAAAAATGTACATGTGGTAATTTTTCCATATGGACATCACTTCACATGTTGGATATCTTTGTAAAGTCTTTGAAATTAAAGATTATTCATATTATAACAGCTGTGTAATAAGGGACTCCTTTGTGATACTCTCCAACAGAAATTCTAAAGAATAAAAGGAGAAACAAATGTTCTAATGTTATGCTAATGGTTATCTGGGATTTGGGACACTATCATGAGATTTTAGAAGGTCCAGTATCTCATGAGACTTGAAAATGAAGAAGATGGCTTCTAAAAAATGGTGAATGATGACTTAGAGTAACTGTAGTAATAATATTATAAAGATACAGATTAAGTGTGAATAAGAGTATTTTATAAATTGAGAGTAGAAAACAGAAGTGTTTCCAAATCCGTGTATTTATATAAGACTTTTAAATATGTAGGTATAAGTATTAAATATAGATCTTTAACTACTTTATCAGCATCCTTAAAAGTTTATGCATTCAACTAGACCATGTTTTGTTTTCAATAGGAAGATGATGAGTTGCCTTATTTGTTGTTAAGATTAATGGGTTATAATTTTTTGCCATGCAGCTGTTTATTACTTTTATTGGTTTTTGTTTAACAAATTGTAATGACTAATTGGTGTTTTAAGCATACCATTAGTATAAATTATATAACTGGTCTTCATAGTTTATAATATGTTACAAAGTATGTATAGTATTTTGAGTTCTTATGTAGTGTCAGTTTCATTAAGGTTTTTCTTTTGGTGGTTCTCTTAGTAAGTTAACTTGAGAAACATGATTTTTCTTTTTTTAGTTTAAGAGCAATGATGGACTTAATTGGAAAGAACTTCTCAAAATTAAGAATGCTCACAAGCTATTGTATGCTCTGAAAATTATTGAAGTCCTGGGAAAACCTAACAAAAACACAGAAAGAGTCAATGGTAATTGCATTTCCAATATTAGTATTAAATGTTTGTATTCTCTCCCATAACGTATTATCTTTTCACTCTAGAATAATTATTTATTCTACCATCCTCATTTGTTTTATTTTACTTAATATTTTTGCATTTCCTACAGGGAAGTTATAGTGTGATCTTTATCTGGATTCAGATGATTTAAGTGAGGATCAAGTGGAAAATAGTAAAAATTCATGGAGTTGCAAGATTTGATCATATGTGTTTTTCAAAGTATTGATAAAAATAATTTATCTCCAGTTTCACAAAAGTGGGTATCATAATTATTCATTGTTGGTAAACGAATCTACTATTAAAATAAAGCAAAATTATGTATTACTCTAAATCACGATATTATAAGCAAATTCTTTTTCATGCCTTGATGCTCCTCTTTTTAGCAATGATTTTTCCCCCTTCCATTGAAATACTGTTAGGACATCTCTAGTGTCTACAATTAAATGGTTACTGGATTATAATGATATGTTTGTAAATTTTTATAAGAATCTTTAAAAAAAATTTTTAAGTAGGTTTTGTGTTATCATTTTGTATATAAGTTATTTTGGTGATTTAAATGAAAGAGTAATTTTTCAAATATTTTATATGTCTGGTTACTGAATCAACAAACAGGTTTTCATTACATATGTTGCTGCTTTTCTCTTACCGTTATTCCCACAATTTCTTACAGTTTGTTGCTGGAGAACTTCAGTCATTACTAGAAATGTTTAATTCTGGAATTCTGGAGCCTAGAGGGCAAGACTCATGGACTGTGGTAAGTGACAATTCACTGTGTCAATTAGTTACAATAGTTATCTGTTTTGAAACACTTCCATTTTCCATCCACAATATAACTTTTACTACATACTTCATTCTAGCAAGGGAAAGTACAGAGAATAGTACTGATGAATTTAAAAATATAGAGTTTGATAAAGTAAATATGCAATAAGAGTTTGTCACATCAACTGTGTTAAATTCTTAAGTGCTAAAATTAATTACTCTGAAATATGGCTAATTCATAAACATTTTCCTTCAGATTATGCATTATACACTGATATTTATATATATAGTCTTAATATCAGATTGCTTTTTTGAAGATTGGTTTACACCTTAAATTTTTTGCAATTATTGTTTTTATTGTTTAATTTTGTTTGGACCATTTCTTTATGTCAGTAATACTAAAAAATGTATTTCTAGACCATTTTTGTTGGTCTTCTGTGAGATAAAGAAATTGAGAATAAACTAAGAATAAGCTAAGAAATTTTACAGCAATTAGAAATTGCTTTTCCAAAAGAATTGATTCTCAACAAAATGGAAATTTTTAAAAGTGTTATTTGACCATTATGCATATCAAAAAGCACTACTTTGTAATATTAGGGAAATGAAATGGTTTATAGAATATTTAAAACCTCATATACAATATTGCATAGTCCATTTATGAACTGCATGTAAAGGATATTCCATTTTCTGACTTCCAATAATTATCAAACATTTAATTCAAGTATTAATTTCTTACTATGTATGTTTTTAGGATTACTATGTATGTTTTTAGGATCATTACACCTAGCAATAAGGTGTAATGATTTGATAGCAAATGCTACTATGTCCAAAATGAAAGAAAACACATTTAGAAAACATTACACTCTACTGAGCTTTTGTTAATCTTACCACTGGTTTCAGTACTCCTTTTTTCAATTTTCAATTTACACTTCTTACTAAAGTGTAAGAAGTGCATTTCCTTTTTAAAATGTTCACCTCTACCACAATAATTAATTATTGTAGTTTTGTTTCTCATTTTTCAAATTCCTGCTTATTGTATTTTACTGCTAGTCATGTCTTTTGTGTCCCATTAATATGTCATAACTTCATTGCGATCTAAAATTTGCTTTTCCTTTTAGGTTTTTTGCCAAAGTGGGAGAATGTACTAAAATATTTTTTAAGAAAATAGATTTATTAGTTAACTTACAAAAAGATTAAAGAGTTTGAAACAAATATTAAATAGAAATCTGTGCCTTTATTAGAATGTTGTTAGGTTTTAAATATGCCAATTTTGGTAACCAAATTATTATTTTCTTTAATAAGAAAAGACACAAATCTTTAATGAGTAGTTATATGTTGTCTATAAGTATTTTGTTTACAAACTGTTCTTAGTTGTGAATAAAATTTACATGAAAAAATATGAAAGGGTTTCTCTCTTTATTTCCCTTGAAATTATGGATACTTTTGGGAAATATTACTAGTAAGAAAATTTTGCTGCCATGCATGACACATTGAGGCCTAACAATGACTGAGATGAGATGCAAAGCTTGTCTAAGACACAAATTGCTTTCAGGCCAATTGATATCCCCTTTTTCTAATGCATATTTCTTAATATTATGAAATCCTGTAAGTTTAGTATCATTCTTGTTTCTTAACCAACTTTATTTTTTTCCCTTTTAAAGTGGGCTTAGTTGAAGTACACTTTTTATTATATTATTTTGAGATAGAATTCACATGCAATAAGCTTGCCCCATTAAAATGTACATTTCAGAATTTTTTTTTTTTGTGAGTTGGAGTCTCACTCTGTCACCCAGACTGGAGTGCAGTGGCTGCTCCCAGCCACCACAACCTCGACCTGCTGGGCTCCGGTGATCCTTTGGCCTCAGGCTTCCAAGTAGCTGGAACTACAGGTGCGCGCTACCACACCCGGCTAATTTTTTGATTTATTGTAGAGATGAGGTCTCAACAAGTTGCCCAGGTGGGTCTCGAACACACGGGCTCAGGCAATCCATTCACCTCAGCCTCCCAAGGCATGGGACTACAGGCTGAGCCACCAAGCCCGGCTCAGAAATTTTTACAATATTCACAACGTTGTGCAACCATTACCACCATCTAATTCCAGAACAGTTTTATCACCTCAAAAAGAAATCTCATACTCATTAGCAGTAACTCCTCATTTCTCCATAAATGTTTTAATCTGCTTTATATTTCTATGGATTGTCCTATTCTGGACATTTAATTAAACTGAAACTATACATGTCCTTTGTGACTGGCTTCTTTTATTTAGCATAATATTTTCATGATTCCTCTTTTTAAGTAACATGTGTCGATAAATCATCCCCTTGTATGAATATACCACAAATTGTTTTTATCTATTCATTGCACAAGCTGGACTTGAACCCGTGGGCTTAGGCAATCCTCTGACTTGTGCCTCCCAAACCTAAAGGATTACTGGTTTTACCCACTGTGGCGGCAATATTTGGAATTTTTAATTTCCTTTCCTTCCTACCCCAGCATATATACTAGCCTTGTAAAAGACTTCTACCACATAATAAATTCAGAGTCCATTACTGGAATTTTTATTAACCCCAGAAATTTGATGTTTTGGAGGAATTATATTATTTTTCTTCTGAAATATCTTTCTAAAATATAAGTAATTTGTGGCTAATAATTAACTAAGAGTTCTCATGTGAGTCATTTATATGCCTGGTTATTCTGATTTTGTAGAAACGAAGTTTACTCACCATTTTTTGATTATATTTTGATACTGTTTCATTTGTATAAGGGATTAGATAGATTTTATAAGGTCTATACTTTCTTAAATGTGTTATAATCTCAAGTTATTTTTAAAATGTTTTCACAGGCATAAAATTTTTTTATAGATTGATGATTATGAGGAAACACCAATTTTAAAACCTGGATATAAAGAATATTTTTGGTTTTTGTGCAAAGTAGTTGACAACATACATATAAAGGATGATAGTCTGGTATGTTCAGTGTGACCAGTGACTTTTCTATATATATTAACAAGTTAATATATATGACTTATGCAGATATATGTTCATATATCCTCAGTTATTAACTGGATACTTAACATATATGTATACATGTATATAATATAAACCATAACACAAACATATAAAAATGATTTTTTATATTAATGAATACACATAAGAAACATTGAGATGATCTCCGTAACATAACAGCCTGGAGGAAAGTGGGATTATCATGTCTATCCAGCAAGATTTTTAACTCCCCAGAGCTCAGTCACTTGGGTGCTGCTATCATGTTCCTGCCAACTCCTTCTAACCAGTCCTGTCAGCTTGTTGGAAATCTGACCTCCCTATTGGCTGTCTCTGACCTTTCAATTGCCTTCTTAGTGACATCATTCCCCCACCAAACCTACCCCCACCTGGTAGAATCTTGGGGGTACCATGAAGTGCTTTGTAAATACATATGAATCATCGCAAGTGACCAGTGACCAGTGTGACCAGTGACTTTCCTACTGAACACATGTGCTCTTCGGCTTCAGCTACTCACACAACTTCTAGTACCAACTCCTCATCCCTTATCTCTATAATTGATGTTTCCTCTTCTCTGACCATATCAGATAAGAAAGACCCTTTTAAAGTTTTTCATTAAATTCC
>CAUYQG010105047.1:0-13333 GCA_963574415.1 Tarsius wallacei | reverse complement strand
CCATCCCACTAAACTACTTAAAATACTTCCATGGTTGGGCTCGGTGGCTCAGCCTGTAATCCCAGCACTTTGGGAGGCCGAGGTGAGTGGATTGCCTGAGCCTGCGGGTTCGAGACCCGCCTGGGCAACTTGGTGAGACCTGATCTCTACAATAAATCAAAAAATTAGCCGGGCACGGTAGTGCGTGCCTGTAGTTCCAGCTACTTGGAAGACTGAGGCGGAAGGATCGCCAGAGCCCAGCTGGTCGAGGCTGCAGTGGCCAGGAGCAGCCACTGCACTCCAGTCTGGGTGACAGAGTGAGACTCCAACTCAAAAAAAATAAAAATAAAAATAAAAAATAAAAAGCCTGTAATATACGCACTGTGAGTCTAATTTTATAAGCATATTATTATATTGTTATATTTAATATACTATGCTAAATTTAAAAGGTGATAATATAAATAAAGCGGTCCGATGCAATATAATAAAATGGTTGATAAAGGTTAACTCTAGTCTGCAGAACTTTTTTCTTCTGCTTTTGGTATTTCTCCAAATTTTCTACAATGACTACCCATAACTTTTGCCAGAAAAAAAGTTATTTAAAATATATAGAGGCAGACAGACATGCCCTGAACAAGCATATAGCTGAATTATATAGTATATATTTAAAAATTGGACTAAAATTTGGAAAGATTTATCTTTATTGAGTATTCAGGGTGAAAACCCAATTATACAAACAGAAGGTATTATATTTCTAGGAATCTGCCAGTCTTTGTGAGTCCTTTTTGTTCTCCAAAGACTAATGACCTCTGTTGCTAGGAAGAAGGGATCAAGGGTAGCTCTTGATAGGACACTAGCACAAAGCCACAGCGCACTTGCTATGAGGAATTCTAGCAAGCTTTTTAAAGGAATCCTAATCAGTAAAAAAAAAACATTCTCAAAGCACGGGCTCTTATATTCCTCTTCCAATCTAATACAAAATCCAATGTATTAAGAGCAAAAAAATAAACTTAAAGTAATCAAAAGTCATCTCTGGTTTTACTTATTCTAAGCCACACTTTCAATAATCAAAACATACTATTCCACTTTTGAGAGCCTCGGATAAATAAACCAAATCTTACCATTGCCTGGCACATAATTAGGACATCCAATAAATGTACAATAAAGGAATAGTGAATAAATGGTTCACACTCAGCCCCACAGAAGTCATACTTATTTTACACCTCTGGCTAACCCAAACAGTTCCAGTACCAAGAACTGATGAAGTTGTGAGCATATTCACAAAAGAGAAAGGAGTCGGAGCTTCCCTTCTAGCCCTGGAGCCCTGGTGATTCCTCAGTTGTGAGATTTAAGTTGTAACTTCACTGGGAGGGAGAATCACAAATACCATTCAAAACTTCTGATTAGATCTCTCAGTTCTGGTTGGATCTCAGATTGGATTCCAGTCTATCCGTAATGTCTTCCTACCAGAGGCAGCTAGCCTTGTGACTTGCAGCTGCTAGTTATTACTTTTTCATGACATTTCTCAGATGTTCAAGATTATTTTTTCTATCCCTAGGAAAACTTAGGAAGAGAGTAAGACAAGTATTTTGTCTAAGAGCCACTAAAAGAAGTGACAAAACGAGATCCTTTCATAACCACTCTTCTGCTTAGCACAACCAAGTTAAAGTGGTTCTTTTTTAGATTAGCAAAGCAGTCTAAAATGTCATTTTTCTTTTCATCAGTGTTATCTTACATAATAGTCTGTCATCTTTCAAATCTCTCTACCCCTTCTGCTCCCCCACATCCAGGTGGTACAAAGTCCTGTTGGTTTTCTCTCTCTACAATGATTTTTGAGCCTGTCCTTTTTTCCTGACCTCAGTGCACCTATTTGACTCACCCCTTGATAGAGTATGCCCTGTCCAATCTATTGCAATAGTCTTGTTCCACTAGTTCTTTCAATGACCTTCCACATGGCAGCCAGGGTTATCCTCCTAAAGCTAGAATCTGACCTTGTTACACTTGTTTTAGACACACACACACACACACACATATATTTTAATCTACCAGCAGCCATTATTTCAGGAAAGCACTCTTTCACTATTCTATTAATAGTCTGCTCAGTCCACTGGGTTCCATGAACTAACCCTATCTTCACTCCCATGCCTCCATCCCTTAACTCACATTCCTAGAGACAGGCACAAGATCCAGGCCATCTGGATCCATCTACTGTGGACCATGTAATTGGCTGAAGATTGAGAAACAAATTATGTGAATGGCCCCATACTGGCCAATCAAAGTCCTCACTGCAGCCTTCTACCAATACTGTCAAGAAACATACACTCTTTTTAGCAACCACAGGCTCCAAGGACCACTCAGGCTGAACCTGTCTGGGACACTCCCACAGAGAACAAAGACAACAGCAAGATCAGCGGAGGTCACAGATAATGAGAAGCTAGAAGGAGAAAAGGCTTCAGCAAAAGTGAAGATGTCACTGGAGTGACCCTGCCATGATATTCTACCATCTTAGATTTACCAGTTATGTCAGTAAATAAATGCCTTTTTCCCCTATAAACTATTTTGAATTGTCTTCTTGACACTTTTGTGTGCAAAAAAGGGTAATGAATAACCCCATTACTTAGAACCTTTAAGAGTTTCTTACTTCCTACAAAAAAAAAAACCAAACTCCTTAGCAAAATATATAAGTTCCTCAACAAATGAGCCTACCTTAGGCTTTTCAGCTTTAACATTCCTGTTACAGCCTCAAGTAGTTCATTCAAATATTAAAATAATAATAATCACAGAATCAAGACCCTCTGCAATAGCCACCATAATCAATCCTGATTTTTGCCCCCCACCCCCATCATGCCATGGCTCATAATACTTCCTGAGTCTAAATTAATCTCTCCTTCACTATTCAACCTTTCAGTATCAGATTATATTAAGCACTAATATCATAGTTTTCATGACAGCTTTCACATACATACATATTTCACCTTATCAGGAAGGACTCTTTGTAGAAAAGAACTGGCTCCTTCTAAAGCTTAATCTCTAGCACGGACAATCTGTCCCAGTGAGCAATTAATGATTGATACTTACTATTAGGCACTTAATTCTTCCTTACATTAAATTTCTAAAAAATTAACTATACAACCGTACAGTGCAGCAATTGCACACTTGGGCAATTATCCAAGAGGAACAAATGTAAGTTCGCACAGAAACCTGTACACAAATATTTACAGCAGCTTTATTCATAACAGCCTCAAACGTCCTTCAATGGATGAATGGTTCCACAAAGTATGCAACATCCATACAATGAAATACCACTTGGCAATAACAAGAGCCAACTGATGACACCCGAACAACTTGAGTAAGTTCTGAGCGAATTATGCTGACTGAAAAACAAAGTCAATTCCAAAAGATGATGTATTGCATAATTCCATTTATACAACAATCTTGAAATGACAAAATTATAGAAATGAAGAACAGACTACCAGTTACCAGGGGTTTGGGATGAGATGTAAGGTGGAAGTGTGGCAGATGGCTGTGGGGCATCCCAAGGAATGCCTGTGGAAATAGAAACATTCTGCACCTTAATTGTGTCAATGTCAAATTCTGGTTGTGATATTGAAATACAGTTTTGCAAGAGGTTACCAACAGAGGAAGCTGGGTAAAGGGTACAATGAGATCTCTGTGTATTATTTCTTACATATTTGCATGTATATCTACAACTATCTCCCAAAGTTTAATTTTTAAAAAACCATAAAACCAAAAAGCAGATACTCCCAAATAATTATAGTTTCAAACAACAGATCTCACAATAATTGATAATACAATAGAATTTTGCCCACTAAAGGTGAATGGCTCTGTCAAACAGAGGTACATAAGAGTCATTCTGGTCAACATGAGAAAAAAAGCTTTCTTTACATGGCAAAAGAAATGACAAATACTAACAAGAAAACTGTCCCTGCCCAGAACACCACGCTGGGATCCCAAGTGATAGTCTATCTCCACAGGCACACGGCTGGGCTTCCATGAGGACGGACAACTGCCACCCATCTGTGAAAGTTGATCTGTTTGCCATTTAGATCCATGTGACTCACTGAGGCTGGCTGCATTCATATCTAAAAATACAGGAAATCTGCAGCCTAAGCAAATTTGGCTCCTGGGTTTTTTATTCAAATATCGTACATTTAGAGATAGTGGTTTTATATTTATATCATGCAGCAGCAAAGAAGGTTCTACTGCTCAAGTGACAGGTACTCAGTTGAAATCTAGAAGCAAAAAGGATAAGAAGATTTATCTACATATATACATTTTATCTGGGAGTTACATGACACTGCTCAGTAATAGGAACATGAACTCTGAGGTCCTCTGCAGGATGGAATGATGCCTTTCCTTGGGCATTGGGTGTGTCCCACTAAATACCTGTCCCAAAAGAAGCCAGAAGGAGTCATGAGCTATTAAAGACAGAGTAGGGTGTGTGGTGGTCACATGAGTGACTCAGCACCACTTGGACTGGCAACACCAAGTCTACAGACAGAGGATGTGATGCCTTGGCCTTAGCATTTTTAGTTTTGTCCAGTCCTACTCAGAACTTTTCCCAGCAGTGCCTACAGCCATGACAACTGGCGAATGGGATGTTTGGTTTCTGGATGTTAGCTCCTGAACACCCCCGAGTCATTCCCCAGAAGCAGGCCCAGCTCACTGCCCTGGGGACTTTTCAGAGTGGGCCTCCCCAGGAACCTGCCAGCAGAACCACTGTAGCACTCACCCATCAGGACACTCAGCAACTTCTGCACTCTGGAGTTGACCCCCACAATTCGGTACAACCCTTGCTCGTTGATCCCTGAGGAAAAGAACAGTGATGATTTAATTAGAGGCACATCAGAAAACCCAAGTCGGGCCAACCCAGCCAAATGCACTTTTTTTTTTTTCATTTTCTCATTCCTTCTAAAAGCTGCTCTAATTAAAGTCCCCTGTCACTCAGCTCAGTCTTAGCAAAGGAGTGGGATCTGGCACAGCTGTCTAGGATTTCACGGGTGTGCTGCACACTTCAGCCCTCATGTTAGTTCAGTCATCAGAGGGAAAAGAAACTTTCCTTTTCTCTTGCCAAAGGCAGCATCTGAAGTTTTGAAAGACATAAAATACATACTTTTAAATACGTTCTATTTAACCAGTTTTATAATTTAATATGCCAAAAATGGCATGATTAAATATTCATACCACAAAAAGAACAAATACTTTACAATCTATTTTTACATATAGAATGAAAATATTGAGGTATAAAGACATTTTAAATTTTAGGGACTGTTAGCCGGGACTGTTCACCAGGACTGAAAAATGAGATCCATTCATTTGTATCATAAATATTCTTTATATTTTAAAAAAAGATGACTACCTTCATTTCATTCAACCCAAGAAACTATGCCAATAGAACAGAAAGACTTTGCTTTCAAACACCTGAACAAAGAATAAATGAACCTACTTCTGTTCATTTAAATACATGGATTAGATCACCACAGTACCATTTACAGAAGGGGGCAATGCAGGCCAAATTATTATTATTTTTTTTGAGTTGGCGACTCACTCTGTAGCCCTGACTGGAGTGTAGTGGCACGCTCCCGGCCACCGCAGCCTCGACCTGCTGGGCTCCGGCGATCCTTCCGCCTCAGCCTTCCAAGTGGCTGGAACTACAGGCGTGCGCTACCACGCCCGGGTAATTTTTTGATTTATTATAGAGATGAGGTCTCGCCAAGTTGCCCAGATGGGTCTCGAACCCGCGGGCTCAGGCATTCCACTCACCTCAGTCACCCAAGGCGCGGGATTACAGGCTGAGCCACCGAGCCCGGCTATGATTCCTATTTTAAGGGGGAGAAAAGGTGTCCAAAATGTATCATCAGTAATAAGCCGTAGCTTAATTTTCCTCAACAAAAAGTACTAAGAAACTTGAAACAACCATAAGTATTAGAAGTCATAAATTCCGTTTTGGTTTCTGATACCAAACAGCCTCACTTGCTGATGTATCATTATCAAGGGAGAGAACAGCAGAATTTCAAGCCAAACTGAATAAAGAGCATGTAGAAACACGCCGCACCTCAGCCCTCAGGAGGCCATATATTTAAGATTTTTTAGGCTTCTACCTAATGCTTCTGGAGCAGTAAGACAGATGAGGTTTTGCAGATTTATTTCAGCGTAAATTAATGCTAACCATCTGGATGGATAAGATAACCAAATAGCCATAAAATCTTGGCAACCTAGAGCATTAGAAAAATTGCTTGAGAGCTGGGAGGAGGAAAAAATCCATGCAGAGTTTGTTGGAGGAATTCCAAAGTGATCACAGAGTTTACTAAGATTTTCACTTACCCCTGCACTTTAATCATAATATATTTGCAGCGTGGGGGATTAGAAGCAGTCTTTGGAGGGAAGAGAGGTTACATAGAAAATAATTCCTTATAGCTGCAGAGCACCTTGATGGAACAAAGGTGTCTGGCTTTTTTTTTTTTTTTGAGCTTTCTGAAAGCGGTCAGGGCTAGGGTGGGGCAGAGTTTATCTATTCCCTTTTACAGATGACAAAACTGGGCTCAGAGGGACTGAGATAGCTGCCATTCAAGACCAATGCTCTTTCCACTACCCCATGCTGATTCTCATTCACCCATCCACTTACCCATCCAGCCACCCACCCACCTACCCAGCCATCCACATTGCATACCAGTTCCTATTTATTCTGTAATCCTTCAGGAAAGAAGGAAAGGAAAGGCCGATCCTTTGGGGAGGAGCCACACCCATGTCTCTGGGCACCATTCTGCAAGAGTCCTTCGCTGCCATGATGCCACCAACTTGGGGATCTGGGGCCCTGCCCTCCTCCTGGTCCTCCTGGTCCTCGCTCCCCCTCCTTTCCATGGCTGACTATTCCTCTGCCAGGAGTATGTACTTCCAGCTAACCAGGAAGGGGACATTCTTTCACCTCTCTGTCCTTCTAATCCCATCAGATCGGTAGGGCTCCAGGCCTCTCCAGCCTGGGTTAGTTGGCTGTCAAATGCTAGCACAATGAAACTAAACTCAGAGGTGAACATCCAACAGCGGTGAACTTCCCCATAGATGTGAATGAATGCATTCACTCGCACATTCATTCATTCACTGGCATGTTCCTTCATTCATCCAACAAATAACCATACCATAGGTATCTACTAAGAGCCCAGCAATGTGCCCAAGACACGTAACAATGAATAAGACTCCAATGTCAAATAGAAAGGTTCAAATAATGATTTTTAAAAATCTTCCCTTGAGGGCAGCAGTCTGGTTTTGACAAGTCAAGGATAGGTTCTCCATCACTGCTGCAAGTTCTGGGGTGGCTGGTGGGGGAATCTCGGCTCTCACTATGGAAGGCCAACCTGCATCTCATGTGCCGAGTGACTTCTTTTAACCCCATTACGCTGCTCCTAGCAGGTCTGTGAAAACTGCTCCGTGCAGCCACCACTGGATTTAGACCTTCTGGGGCCTGAAGCCCTGACAAAACCACAGGGTCTCCTGCAAGATGTGACTCAAGGTAAAATCAAGGTTAGACCATGCAGTAAAGATGAGCCCGGCCCATTTCTGACTGTTCCTGAAAAGATACACTGAGGATTTTAACGATGAAAACCTTCCCTTCCCGCTACCCCCAAGGAGGAGGAGCGCACCCCTCCACTCTGCCAAAACCTCTGTGTTGGCTTCGTCTGTCTTCTGGGCCATTGTGCGCGGAACAAGGGGGCACTGAGTCTGGAAGCGTCAACTCTGCCCTTCACAACAGTTTCCCATCCATAATTAACTTCCTTCCTTACAGTATCCAGCTTGCTAGGGCCAGAAGCAGGCCTTCAAATCCGGAAGCGACCGCTGAGACCCGATATCTACGACCCTGGGGCGGTCTTCATTCCCTAATGAGGCTTCTTCACATGAGAAACAGACACCATGAAGGTTAATCCTCCGACCACAGAGAGGACGCCACTACGATCTCTAGTCTGTCTCTGTCGATGTCAGTTTGGTGAAGAACAAGACCATGAACTCCAGGGAGATGGCAAGTTCCAGGCCAAGACAATGGTAGGTGTTACCAAAAACTGGGGTAACCAGGAGTCAGCTGCTATTAGTGACTCCCTTGTGTCTGGTGGTCAGCTAGGACTTCTTGTCATCAGGACAGAGCTAAAATACAACCATGACAAATGCTGGTGCTGTTCCTCCAGGCAGGAAGAAGCCTACAGAATATTCTAGATCTTTGGCATGCTGCTGCTTCTACCCGGATCTTTCATTTAGGCACACAAACGCCCCTAGTCCTCAACATCATTCTTAGATGAAGCTTCTTTAGAAAGCCTTCCCCAATCTTGCTCCCTCACTTCGTCCCACCCAGATGGAAACGGCTTTCCATGCTGTACAACATATATACTTCTAGGACAACGCAATCCCATGCTATATAATTTCAGCATCTGTCAAAATATCCTGTGATATGCCAGTTTCTTTAGAAAAACAAAATAAGCAACAACAACAAAACAGAAGAAGGGGTGTATGAGTGGTTCCAGACCGATCAGATCAAGAAACAGTGGGTTTGTGGCAGCAAATGGGTTTCTTTTCATTATAAGACTTGTCAAGGCTTTGGCATATGTGTACACCTTGAACTCCAGGGACTAAAGAGTCTAGTACTGCCCACCTCTTCTAGGAACTCTGGTTGGAGGTGGTAGGGACTAGGATATTTCACTGAACTGGTGTAATGGTTCATCTTATGTGTCAACTTGTCTGGGCCATGGGGTGCCCAGATAGTTCAATCAACATTATTCTGGGTATGCCTGTGAGAGTGTTTAGGATGACGGTAACATTGGAATGGGTAGAGTGAGTACAGCAGATGGTCCTCCCTCGTGTGGGTGAGCATCAGTTAATCAGCTGAAAGCCAGGACAGAACAGATCATATGGGAGGTCAATTTCTAGTTCTTTCAGAAATCTCCAGACTGTTTTCCAGAGAGGTACAAGTTTGCATTCCCACCAGCAGTGTAGAAGCGTTCCTTTTTCTCCACATCCTCACCAGCATCTGTTGTTGTTTGTTTTATTAACGATGGCCATTCTTACAGGGATTAGGTGGTATCTCAATGTGGTTTTGATTTGCATTTCTCTGACGATGAGTGAGGCTGAGCACTTTTTCATGTGTCTGTTGGCTGCATACGAATGTTTGTTGCAGCTCTATTCACAATAGCAAAAACATGGAACCAACCATGTTGCCCATCAAAGCTGGACTGGATTAAAAAAATGTGGTACCTATATACCATGGAATATTATGCAGCCATAAAGAAGGACAAATATATGGACTTTGTAGCAACTTGGATAGATTTGGAGTCGATCATACTCAGTGATTTATCACAGAAACAAAGAACAGCGTTCCGTATGTTCTCACTCATAAGAGGAACTTGAACAATTATAATGCTATAAGAAAGCAATTGGCAGTAGTTGAAGACTGTCAGGGGTGGGGGGGGTGGGACTGGCAGTTGAGGGAAACTGCTAGGGCAGGGAGGGGCATACCTCATTAACGGGGTACCTGCATGATCAATGATTGTATACCTAACTCTGAATTGTATACCACATCTTTGTATTAAAAATTAAATAAAACAAAAGAAAGAAGGCCAGGACAAAACAGAAAGACAATCCAGGGCGTGAGAGGGTCTTCCCCCTGCCTGATGGCCTTGGGCTTGCACAGAACCATCAGCTCTCTGGGTTTTGAGCCTGCTGACCCTTGGACTGGATCTACACTGCTGGCTCTCCTGGGTCTCCAGCTTGCCGCATGCTGATCCCGGGACCTGGCAGCCTCATGGTCACAGGAGACAGTCCTTCTTAACACATCTTTCTGAAAATACCTGTCCTGTCCGTTCTGTTTCTCTGAGACCCCTGATCATACAGCCGGTGCCCCAAGGATCACCCTTTGGACTTGCAGAGCCAGACTGGAAACGAATCGGAAAAAGCCACCACACCTATTCCTGGTCCAGTATTTGAGACAGTGGGCTAACGGCTTCTTAACATGTCTGAACCAATGCTAATGAAATTCGGCATAGAATTCAGAATCACCTCTATGTCTGTGACTGTTGAGGGCCATATTCTGAAGGGACCGGAGGAAGCCCAACTCTCACAAAATCAAGGATGCTTCACTGACTTCAATTTTTCATCTTTTCTTCTAATGCCCCATGAGAAGGGAACAGAGGTGAAACCTAAAATGGTCATCTTCTCAGATAATTGGTGCTTTTTTTGTATTACTACCCCAAATATCTTATTTTCAAATTGTTATTTCTGAAAGTAATGAAACGATCTTCATTAAAAAATAGCTTCATTGAGATAGACTTTATATATCATAAAATTCACCCAGTTACAATGCACAGTACATTGGTTTCTAGTGTATTTACAGACTTGTGCAACCACTACCATAATCCAGTTTTTGGAACATACGTATTGCCCCCAAAAGAAACTACATCCACCCACTACCACCCCTCCCCCAAGCCCCATGCAACCACTCTATCTACTTTCTTTCTCATGGATTTCCCTATTCCGGTTGCCTGACAGTCACGGAATTGTATCATGTGTGGTCTTTTGTGAGTGGCTTCTTTAACTCAGCCCGATGTTTCTGAGGTTCACCCTCGTAGCGTGCATCAGTGTTTCATTTCCTTTATCGATACCCTCTTTTTATGTGCATGATCATTTAGATGGAAATACACAAAGTCATTGGATGACCCAGCCCCACTCATCCCGGCTCAGTGGGGTGTTACCAGGGATGCCTGGACCTTTGCTTCCAGGGACTCCAGACAGACTGCTAAGTGACTGTGAGAAGAGGGACCCTTCTGCCTGATTAGGGACTTGCCATGCGCTGGGTGTTTTCTGTTATCTCAATTAATCCTGACAATAATCTTTGAAGGAGATATTATTATCCCCAGGTATGAAGAAGGTTCAGAGGCCTTAAGGGACTTGTCTAAGATCACACAGTCATTAAGCTTGGGCAAGCCTGAGATTCCAGCCTAGCTCTGCCTGCCCCAAGACCTGTGCCCTTTCCACCTGGACCCTCCACCCCCAGCAGGAACGTGGGGGTGGCTCTCAGAGCTGTAGACCCTGCTAGCCACACTTGACCTTCACGCAAGGAACACAGGGGCAATCGATGGCGAAAGCGGAAGATGGGAGTTCCTTAATCATTGCAAAGTTAGTTTGGGTGGGCACAGCCACAGGCAAAGGAACTGAGAAGGGGACTGACCACACCAGAGGCACAGCCGTCAGGAGGGAGCCAGCACTGCCTTCCCACAAGGGAGCAGGTGGGGGAGCCAACCACGGAGCCAAGCACAAGTAAACCCTCGAGAGGGAGGATGCCAGTGGAAGGTGCCACACTCTTGCCCAGCAGTCAAGGGCCACAGTGTTTCCCAGGAAGACCCCCTTTAGTCTGTGGTCTCACCGTGCTCCATGACTTGGTCCCTGTCTTACTGTCCAGCCACGCATCCTGCCTACTGGCCATGCATCCTGCCACCAGCCCCGTGCCCTTCCCTGTCTCCCTTTCCCTAAGGTCCCGCAGAGACTGCCGTCGTGTGGGGCCCTTCAAGCCTGCTCTGTGTTTGCTCTTCCCTCGGCCTGAATGTCCCCAGATGTCCCCACGGCATCCGCACCTGGCTCCCCTCAAACACCTCTGCCCCAGCGAGGCCTTCCCTGACCGCCCACCCCACCTTCCAATACCTCGCTTAGCTCTCTCCATGCATCCTATAAGCACCTCGCATTTTTTTCATTTATCTGTGTGGTATTACCCGTCTCCTCTCCAACAGGGAGGGAACAAGGACCAGATGTTCTCACGCACTGCGGTATCCCTGGGGCTCACACAAAACCTGCACACAGTAGGAGCTCAGTCAATGCTTGGTGAATGAACCAATGCCACAGGAGGTTCAAGTCACTCAAAAGAAAGCAGACCAGTTAGCAGGGCTCTGCCCGTGTTGGTGGTCCAGCAGACAGCCCCAATTCCTGGGGCAACAAAAAACCAACCACCACCACCACAATAAGCCAGAGGACCTGGGCTGTGGGGAGGCCCAAGTCCTCGACACTGTTAGAGCTGCCCTCGATGGAGTCAGTGATGATGTGATGAGCCCGCTGTGATGTTGGCAGCACCACTGGGAGCTAATTAGGACTGTCTGCAGGGAGGGCGCTCTTTCATCCTTTCTGTACTCTGCTGTGAATTACATACATGTCGTTTCAAAAGGGAAAGAAAGGTGCTCCCCTCTCCCGGCAGGCGCCAGTGCTGGCCGTACCTGCAGCAGGTAACAAATCCAGCAAGCCACAAATCCACTCAACGTCCACAGGGGCCTGGCCTCACAGCCATGGGGGCCTGCTGCCGGAAATGGCATTGTATTGAGGGCTCCGTCTGTTCCCATCCTTCTTGCCCACACCACGCACAGGGCAGAGGCCAGAGCAGAATGTCTGACTCCAGAGCACTGCACACAGGAGACTGCAAGCTGGGCAGTGATGCATGCCTGTAGTCCCAGCACTTGAGGAGGTTGAGGAGGGAGGATTGCTTGAGGCCAGGAGTTCGAGACCAGCGTCTCTAACAAAAAAAATTTTTAAAAGGAAGACATCTGCAGCCCAGTGAGAAACGGAGCTGGGCACGGTGGCCAACTGCTGTCCCCATGGGCAGTGGCTCAAGGGGTTTCCAGATAAACCCTCGCTCTCCCCTCGCCTCTCTCCTAAGGAAATCCCAGACTGTAGAGAAGACGTTTGGGGCTCTGAAGTCCCCGCTGCTACATTCCACCTTACGCAGGCCGCACTGGCCCAGGAGCTGGAACTGCCTGGACTGGGACCTTGACTCAGTCCACCGGCCGGGGGACCCTGGACTGAATCTCTACATTTCAGTTTCCTCATCTGTGTAAGATGGAGACAGGAATGTCCACCCCCACAGACCGGTTGGTGGCCTTTCCTCCTCCTTCATTCATTCAGCCAACAGTCTGATGGAGTGTTTACTCCATCTCGGTACCCTACCAAGGGGTGAAGCATTTGTCTGGAGAATCTCAGGAGAAATAAAAATAGAATTGAGACTGTGTGAGCTAGACTGAGTTAGTTCACCTCTCTGTCTGCTTCCCAAATGGGATGAAATGGGGTCAACGCCATACTTCTCAGACCGATTTGCGTATTTGATATGAAAATGGTGCAAGGGGCTGGGCTTGGCTCAGCCTGTCATCCCAGCACTTTGTTCTTCTCCATGGGGAGGGGAGACAGAAGCTGCATTTTCTATTGTCAGAGAGTTGGAACAAACATTAATTGAGCATCGACTGTGTGCCAGGCCCCTTGCTCCATTTCATTTTTATTTATTTATTTATTTATTCCTGAGCCCACGGGTTTGAGACCAGCCCGG